>BCLG01001616.1:87009-97872 GCA_001602295.1 Zoysia matrella | reverse complement strand
AAAGATGGCGAGCGGCCCATGGCTGAGAATTTGATTTTTGATTTGGTTGGAATCAAATGATTTGAACGGATTTAAAATTCACGCAAAACACGAGAAGGCAAATGGCAAGGAAAATGAAATAAAAAGACCAATCACTTGTCACACTTTAAATTTTTAATATATTATGCAATTTCTAATTTAGCCATGTTTTGATTAAGTGAGGAATTTGTTCTTTGAAATAGGAAAGAAAAGAAAATACGAGAAGGAGAAGGAAAAGTGTCAGGGTGGTTTGAAAAGTTTTGAGTTGAGAAGTTTTTATTAAAAATTTATTTATTGGCAAGGATGTTTATTTAAAATTTTTTGAATTTTATGTTTTTAAAACTAAGGCAAATTTTGAGATATGACATAAGCTCAGAAGTTGTGGTTTCACAGACTGTATGAACTATAGCCAACAATTAGCAACAGAAGTCAGTTATTAAAGACCATCCCTTTTCTCAATAGAACATCGACTGTTATTATTTTTGCATTTTACGGTCCAATAGTCAATCAGTGCCTTGGCCATTGATGCCCCACCGGAGCCCTGTCCCAGCTAAGGCACGGCCGCCCGCAGTGGCTCCGCCGCCTGGACCAGCCCTGTGTCACGGACAGCCTGACCACAGCTGTGCCAACAGCGCCGCAACGAAACAGAGTGGAGAGCGGGTAAATAAATGTAATGATTGTTTGAAATTTTGGGCCATTGCATGGGCCGTCTGAAGGCCAGGGTGCGTTGTATAAAACTCCAGCTCTGTGCGAGCCGTTGGGCAGCTATCCGATAAACAAAAATTTCCCTCCCAAAGCTCTTCTGCTACCTCTCGCTCTGTCTTCTCTTTGCCTCTACCCATGTTTCATCGCCGGCAAAGTCTACCGGAATCCGTTAGAACCAGCCGCGCGCGACCAGGCCCTGACATATGGTAGAAGCTTCGGGTTGATCTGCCGTGACTTCGACTACCAGTTCGCCTCGCACCTCTTCAGGAAGGGTTAGCGCCACATCATGTGGTGCTGTAATTCCGTGACTGAGTACTCAGGATGTGCAGCTTCACCATGGCTCCACGACGGAACTCTTCAGTGGCGCGACAAGTGGTTGATGCCATGGAGAATTTGGAAGCCAAGGTCATGCAAAAACTTGAAGAGTTCGAGTTCTACGATGACCGAGCACCAATCAAAGATGGAGCAACTTCAAGCCAAAGTTGATCTCTTGAAGTGCAGCAGGACAAGGCACAACTGGCCCCATGTTGTAGCAGGTCCTCCACCTCCACCTCCTCCGCCACATCCACCTCGCCCGTCGACATTGACCATCCCGCGCCCACGATGGTGCTGGCCTCATTGGCCCCAAACTGGGCGGCACTTCGTCGGACGCACCAGATGCAGCGGCCCCGTTCGTGACAGTTCCCCTATCCACCTCGCGGGTCCCTTCAGACACCCTTTCCCCTGTTTTTCTTATTGATGTGGGTGATTCTGGGGATACTGCTGCTCATTGTCACTGGATGCCTAAGATGGACCTCCCTCGTTTTGACGGGTGTGATGTCCGTATTTGGCTTGATAAGTGCATGGTATTATTCAACCTCTATCAGATACCGGATGGATATCGTGTTCAGGCTGCATCTATGCATATGGATGATAGGGCTGCTCATTGGTTCCATTCCTTTAAGCAGCTGCACCCATACCATGATTGGGACATGTTTCGTTCTGCTCTGATCCAAGAACTCTCTGGTGCCTCTTCCCCGACCGGCCACCACCTTCCTTCTCTGTGCGCCGCCGCGGAACCACCCCGGCAGAGCAGCCTCCTCCCTGGTTAGCTCACCACTCCAGTGCGCCTCCAAGCCCCTAAGCTCTCGGCAGCACCATCTTCTCCCTTCCCGGAGAGCACCGCTTTGATTCCGAACTTTTCCCCAACTTTTGGATTTCGGAACCGACCGGTCATCTTCCTCAAATCCGGCGCACCTTGGGTGGAATACTTTGATTGTTCTCCTGATCCATGTAGTCCACACCCGGGGCCATTGTTTGGGCAGGTTAATCGACCGATTTGTCGTTCCTTGGCGCAGAATTTTGGGCATTAAACTGGACCGGCCACGGAACCTGTCGACCACGTCGGTGGACTCCTAGCTGCGGCCTTTCTCGTTGACGACCGTGATGCTTTCTCTGTACGTCGATGGAGCTTGTGGTGTACGTCCCCTCGAGCCTCGTCCATGGTACAGAGCTCCCCGCGTCGCCTAAGCCCCTCCGACCGCAGCCGAAAACGCACCTCCGGTGAGGAACTCCCCTCCACGAGTCCATCTTTGAGGTCCTCACGTTGCAGCAAGTAATCTGGTAGAATTTTGGGCGGAGATCGTGGCCGCCGGGCCGCGCGCCGGCGAGTGCTGCCCCGGCCGGTGGACGGGGCGCCGTTGTTGCCTCCTGGGAGCTCGGCGCTCCCTTGGATCCTCTGTGGCTGATTCGATCTGGTGTGTCCAGATACGTGGTCCACCGTGTGGCTGCTCCAAATGGACCAATCATCTGTGACTACTGTGTGGCAGAGCTCATTTAGGCTAGATTTAGAATTATTCGCGAAATGAATTATTTAATTAACAGAACAAACAGTATAATTTTGTAAAATCTGTAGAAAATGCATCCTAACTCGCAAAATTATGAAATAAATTTTACTAGGAAGGACTCTATTAGCACTATATTCTGAACTAACAAAAATTCCACTCTTTGCATGAAACTAATTTAGTCATTTCAGATCATTATAATTCACTAATGCATTATCATTATTCTTTGGCATGATAAAATCTTAAAAATTTTACTTTTCTGTTTCTTTTGTCAAACTTTCCGTTTTAGAAAGTTTATATTTATTTTCAATAAAAATAATATTTATAAATGTTTTATTAGGTTTAAATGGTATTTATATCATTATAAATCTGTTTGATTTCAATAAATCTTGAAAAGTTTTCAAAAAAATCCTTTATAACCTTTCTGATTTTACGAAGACATGATCAAAATATGTTTTATATTTTTGAAAACCATTTTAAAGAATTTTTATAACTAAATTTACTAGCCGTCTTTTAAAAATAAAAATCTATCATCGCATGTGACCTTCAATTCAAGTTTAAAAAACTGTCATAATTCATTTCTTTGCATATCAGTTCATGTATAGGATGTGAACCATCCAAAGAGGAATTCGATGACGTTCCGTTTGTCAAAGAATCTAACTTTGAGCAAGGCCAAGGTAAGTTTCGGTGCATTAACTTCATTTTAATCATTTTATATTTTATCTCTGTGTATGGTTAGTGCTGTACTGTGCATTAAGTGCTAGGAGTTGATTGAAACCCTAGACTATATAATAGATACCCTACTACCTATATGTTAAATGTCGTTAGTATAGTCAACTCGACTTAGAGCTACATTATAAGTTGTATTTAGCGGTAGAAGTCGAGTAAATGAGACCTTTGGTTCAGAAGTATTACATGAAAAAAGAAAGTTGGTTAAGTTTATCACTAGAAATGATGAAATTGGAGACTGGACAGGGGTGATGTGTAGGATGGATTGGGAAGGCCGAGCCGTCACGGTGGTAGCTCCGTCTATGTCGATTAAAGACCGTACTGTTGTTGGCCATATTGAGCAAGTTTGAACAGTACTAATTATATACTAGATATATGGGGTCTAGAAAACCGATGTAGCTTGAACTACAGCTTTGTGCACATGTACCCCACCTTCGTGGCGGATTGAAATAGCTTCTGCAAAAGGGGTTGTACCTCACAAGTATTGTGTTCTGGATGGATATTGTGTAGGGCCCTTTTGCCTGGCTGGCGATCTTGGACCGACATTGCAGTAATTCTTGTGAAAGATTACCACGTACGACTTCAGGGAGATGCGTACGTATCGTGTAATCAGGTTTCTCCAGCTGAAAGTAATCAATTATAATCGCTGCCTCTCACAGTAATGAGCACCACTTATCTCAGTGCGCCACATTTTTAGTTAAGAAGTGGAATAAGAAGGGAATGGGAAAGTAATATGTTTTTATGGATATATTTATTAAATTGCTTGGCAACCATGATTGCGATAGCGTATAGTACAAACTAAATTTATTTTTCTTAAAACTTAATTTATTGCTGAATTTAGAAAGTAGGGATTCACTCTTAGCGCTGATTTTTGCAAATAGCTATCCTATGTAAATCAACCTTATCATATCTTTTTGTAGTCGGCTGTAGTTAGTCACTTTGACGAGTAAATCTTGCTTAGCATTAGAATGCTCAGGGATTTGCTCTATTGTTTTTGTGTGCAGGTGATATCTCTTTTTCTCGTTTGAACCAACCAACAGGAGCAACCCCTGAGGGAGGCTATGTTTATTGGAAGCCTTGCTCACCACGCTGATCTTTTGTGTGCTGTTAGAAGATGCATCGTATCGGCTCGAATCTATCTTATGCTTAGTCTCTAGGAGAGATCCTAGGAGTTTCAAATAAGGTGAAAGCTTATGCACTTTTAACAACCGTTTATATTATATTTTATTGTGCTTGAGTTGTACTGTTGGTCCTCGCTTTGTTGATTGACATCTGATAAGATCCTGAGGTCGATGGACCATCTCTTTCGCAGGGTAGTCTGTCACAGTTTACAGCGATAGAAAATCATTCGTTAAGATGGCTGTGGTATAGTTCTGTATGAAGATAGAACTTTAAAAAACAGAATAATACATGATCCAAAGATAAACCCAGCTCTAATGACAGCGGCTATCGATTATATAGTGTTTAGACCATCCATAGGGAGCCACCTTAATACTAATGGGCCAAGAAAATATACATGATTCAAAGAGCAAAAGATGGTGTTGCATTACCAGAATAGATTTCGGGCATCAATTTGTTTTGATGATTTCTAATGACTCTGGTCAAATTTGGTGGTGAGTCTATTTTAGTTCAGATTGCTCTTAGAATCTGAGAAAGACATGAACCATTGCTGGCATTCTAAATCTAGCTTTGCCATTGTTGGCATAGGAGGTTGTATCTAATGTACAGAGCAATCTCTAAAAAATTGGACGGCCGCATCCTCTTCAGCAAAAACCAATGCGACTTGTTTTTAGTGCCACAAGTTTTCATGCAGCGCAAGCTAAAATTACAGAGTCCCCTGTTCATTGTGTTATATATATAGTCACATAGCCATCGTAAACGGTCATCTCAGCTACAACAACCATTCCCAAAGTCCAGAGCCACACACAACAAACCAGCCGCACCGTGTGCAGCACCACAGACGGCATGGCCAGGTCGTCGCCGGCGCTGACCGTACCCACCCTCCTGCTCGCTGCAGGGGCCCTGATCCTGGCCGCTGCGCCAGCAGAGGCAGTATGCAACATGAGCAATGAGCAGTTCATGTCATGTCAGCCTGCAGCAACCAAGACGACAGAGCCGGCAATGAAACCATCTGATGCATGCTGTGCGGCGCTGCGCGGAGCAGATCTCACCTGCCTCTGCACCTACAAGGACTCAACATGGTTGATCATCTACAACATCGACTCCAAGCGTGCCATGGTGCTGCCGGCCAAGTGTGGCCTCTCCATGCCGTCGAAATGCTAGATCCCTCAAACAATGTGGAGCCATGATAATACATGTCGTGGATGTGGCTGAAGGAGTGCTGGGATCATGTCACATGTGGTCATGTCACGTTCTCTTGTTTGTGTGTTTCTCATTTCATATGTCTGTGACTCTGTGGACCTGTACATGAGCATGCAAGTGTTACTTGTCATGTAATTGTGCGCGTGTGTAATACTCTCAAAATTCAAAACTTCAAAATTTAATAATTTAAAGATTTTCCTTTTCCTACACCATTTCCTTATTGCCTTAAATTAAAAACCTCACATAAAATAACGAATTCCTAAATGGAAATTTCGAGAATTTAAAATGGAATGGTGACAAGTGCCTATGTTTCTCCTTCACTTTTTGATTTTTTCTTTGGATTTATTTTGATTTGAATTCTCTCCAAATCCCTTCAAATTCCTTCCAAAATTCAAAATTTCACTACTGCGCCGGATCAATCCCCCCTCTGGCCCAACTCACCACGGCCCATTTTCCTTTTTCCCCTCCTCAACCCCCACATGGGGTGCCGTGCCTCCCCTCCACTTCCCTCAGCCCAATTGGGCTTCTTCTTTCTCGTGCTGCCGCCGCCGCCCGCGGTCCACGCCCGGCCAACCGGCCATGCGTGCACGCACTGTGCCATGCTGCAGTGCCAGCCCCGCATTAACTCCCCACGCGCTCGACAAACTGCATATGTGGTCGAATAACCAGCTTGCTGGCCCCGACTGAATCTTGCTGCCACCATCGCCTCGTCTCTGACCACTCGACGCGGCTGTTACACCTCACGCATTGGCGCCCGCGCCGTCGGTGACTGTGTCGCGCCGCCTTGCTGTTCACCACGCCGCCCGACGGCACGGGACACGCGCCCAGCAGAGTGACCCGAATTTACTCCGTCGCCCACCAGTTGGTGCGCGCCGCGAGGAACCGAGCCCCTCCGCCTATAAATAGAACCCCAAGCTCTCCCTCGCACTCACCGCCTGCTCACCAGCGCACCCAAAGTCACCTCCCTTCCTTCCTCACCGTCAATTCCGTTTTCTTTTCCAACTCCAGCGAGCGCCACCTCGTTGCGATTTCTCACTGCCGACCACCGATTCGCTGGTTTGGCAGCACCCACAGCACCGCCACCACCCCCACTACACTTCACGTACAGCGGCACGGCCGCTCCCTTTTCGACAGATCCCCACGCCAAGCGTTGCTGTGCGGGGCCGCTCGATCACGTCGGCGGCCGCTGTCACAGCCCCACCGACCGGACAGACTGCATGCACACACTCTAAGCACCCGTTCGTAGCTCACATAGCAATCCAACATGACCCGAGATGCCCCCAGCGTGAGCTGGACTGGCGCCGCCGCTGTGGCCGCCTCCGGCGTGCCGTCCTGGCCGCTCGGGCTAACCGCCGGCAAGGATAACCCCTTCACGCGTCCGGGTACACCGCCAGGAGCATCGGCCGCCCTTTTTTGCACGACCACCGGCCGACACCGACGAGATCCTCGGCGGACTGCCGCCGTGCCGGCAAGCCGCACTTCCGCGCGTGCCGCCGTGCACCGGCTCTATGGCCAGTGGGACCTGAGGCCCACCTGGCAGCCACACACACACACGCCACGGCTGCACGCACGTGGACACGGTCCACTGCACCAAGCACACACTCACCTTCCCTGCACCCGTTCCATGTGGACCGCGGACACGTGGACCCGTGGACCGAGTCCACGGTTCATGGGACCGCACCCGTGAACCTGCACAGCACACTGGCCCCTCCTGCCAGTCACAAAGCGCAAAATGCTATGACCCACCAGTTCGTGCACACATAAATTTATTCCTATGCCTTTTTCAGCCCAAATAAAATTCCTAAAACAATCTCAGAAACATGGCCATTTTATAGATACACTCCTAGAAACAATAATCTTGCCCAGACAAGCCCATAAATTTACAAAATTATAAAGGCTCCACTAATGATAGAATATTTACACAAAGGCTCCTGCACCTTATTTTTATCATTATTTTCACATACCACTTCCGATTGCCATGATCTTTATATACAGTTGGAATCGTCTTTCTGAGTCCTACCACTTGAAAACATCCAATTCTATGATCTACTTGTTTGTCTTGGTTTTATTTGAATTGTTAGGTTTTCTCCGTGGTAGATTTACTTTATTCGTTTCTCGTGTGTAGTCGACGAGGAGCTGGGAGACGAGGAAGCCGACGCCTAGCTAGAATATGAAGAGGAGCATGAAGACACATTGCAGGCAAGCTCTAAGTCCTTGGTCATATTAATCCTATGTTTTGCTTATGCACCTATATGACCTAAATGTTTGCATTTTTTTAACCTATGTTAAAAGGTTGTGCAGTTAATTCTCTACTTGTTATTACGTATTTATATTAATGTCAGTTACTTGCTTTCACTAAATATAAATACTACCTTGTTAACCGGTTAATATCGTTACCTTGTAAAACCTAGGAATACCATCATTAAATCATTTAATGAACGAAGATTTGCTTAGGAACCCCTGTGTGATGCAATGCATCACCACACTATGAAATGCGTCAAAATGAGTTTGATGGTGTGACTAAAATAAAATGGGGTGGGTGATAGTTCAAATCTTTGAGTCACCAACTGATTGCATTCAACCACCTCCGTGGCCTCCACCTTTTTATGTTTGTTGCAGGGTATGGTGGAGTTGGGGTCTCGACAATGAACTTGAGTGGAGGACAACTCCAGAACAAGAAGAGAAGGATGATCAGGACATCACTCCTTTACATACACACAATCCTACTCAAATTAGTATTGATGAAACTCGTGCACAACAATTAAAATTAGAAATAAACTCGTTTCTAAACACATATTTTCTTTTCTTTGAGAATAGATTGCTACATAATGGCATTATAAAGATTAGAGACATTGGAGAGGAGCAAGGGAAGTTGAAGAATAACTTGAACATGCACAAGACAAGGAAGGACATTGAATTCCAAAAGGAGTTTGAATCTAACTCGGATTTAAGTGGGAGTCTGACTTCATGAGCAGCCTGCAGTAAAATGGATGGCCAGATAGTATACAAACTCCGTTTTAGACATTTTAGATATGGATAGAAAGCTAAGGAGATAAGCTTTCCAATAGATCTAATATTTTTACAAAATACTTCTTAGATATCAAGAATCACTGAAACAATATGATGTTCAGAATTTGTCAAGGTGGTGTGATACCATCTTTGGTCCTTAGGCCGTGTATCTTTTCTAGGTCTATTAGTACTAGTGTTTGCTTTCTAAGAATGCCTTAATCTCTATATAAATAATAGCTACCATCATTAGACTTAGGTTTTGCTTAGTTTAGTCCATTATCTGATAGTTTCGTTTTTAGACGGTATGTTGGATTTCAACTTCATGAGTTTAATTCAAATTTTGCAATTGAGTTGCGTTCTTCCTTGTTCTTACTTGTGTTCTTCGATTCGCAGGCTGAGATTAACCTTCTGAGCAAGGTCAATCTGTGTTGCATAGTTAATAACTAAAGCAGAAGTGGTGCTATGATTGCAGAGTTCGAATCATATTGATTTGAAGCCAGATCGATTGTGTGTTGCATTTCTATCAAATCGAGAGTTACCACAATCTAATGGAAGATCGAGAACCACGTACATCATCAAGCATCTTCATTCCTTCTAAAAACTTGCATATAATTGTCTTCTCATCCTTCTCTAAATTGTAGAATACCGATGGCAATGTATACTTTCTATTCTGGACCACAGGATGCTGATCCTTTCTTATACCAAATGCTCCATGTCAAGCTGAGCCTTCTCACTATCCTTAAATCACTACTAGAATCAACTGATTTTCCTAGAATTTTTTTTTGATTTCCATAGGGTTTTCTACTGTGTTCTAGGGAAAGAGGTTTCTCTAGAGTTAGTTTAAAATTCGTAGGAAACGTAACCTTTCCCTATGATTCAATTTGCTTCCTAGGAAAATTGACTCTTTTCCCTACAGAATTCTAGTTTCGTAGGGAAATTGATATCCCGTCGGTGGATTTCAAAATTTTATCCCTTCACCAATCTCACTCCAATCTTCCTTTTTTATCTCACACCTCTCTTCTCTCCCCTGCTGCAGGTGATAGCAGCAGTCCAGCGGGCGGCGCTGTGGTAGGCCAGCGGTGGGGTCAGCGACGGGGCTACCTCGAGCGGCGGGCGCAGGACCAGGACAGCAGGCAGGCAGCGCACGGCGACCTGAGCCTGCGAAGGAACCACGGCGGCCGGGGCAAGTGCAGGAGCGACGGCAGGCGGCGAGCGGGCGCGGGTGGCGCAGGACATCAGCGGTGGGCGGGCGCAGGACCAGGACAGCGACGAGCGGCGCAAGGCGCACGGTGACCTGAGGCGGCGAAGGAACCACAGCGGCTGGGGCGGGCAGGCGGCCGGCAGTGTGCCATCTCTCATCGACGTCGAGCAGCAGGCGTTGAGCTGCGGCGGACAGTACGGTGTGCTGCGGCGGACTAAGCTGTGACGGGCGGGCCTGCATCGGCACCGCGGCGAGCTGCAGCGCCGATGAGTGGTGGCCTGCGGCAGCGGCAACGGGTCATGGCAGGCAGCGACGGCGATGGCGGGGCATGGCAGGCAGTGACGGCGATGGCGGCGACGTCATGGCAGGCAGTGGCGGTGGCGGCCGGCAAGCCACGGGCAGCAGCGACGGCACGACGGCCGGGGAGCACGAGCGGCGGCGACGTGATGGCAGGCGATCCGTGCTGGCAGTGGGCATATGTGCCCATTATTTTTTTTAACCGGTCCCACTCATATTCCATAGGAATCAATTTTGTAAGGAACATTTCTTTCCCTACGGTTTTCACTGTTGACGTAGAGCACTACTTGTTTTCGTCGGCTTTCACTAAGTATTTCCTAGAGAAATATTGTCCATAGGATTTTTCAGCCTTTTCCTAAGATTATTGTTCTAGACTTGTTGATTCTAGTAGTGCATTTACCATCCATCGCCAGCAAAATTCCATGTATACTTGTAACGATTAAAAAAAATCAACAATAGCCCATCTTAGAGCCCAAACCAGGATAAAACATTGGATAATAAACTCAACCCTAACCAGCCAGCTCGTGAGAACAGGGAAAAGAAATCTCATCCACGCCGCCACCTTCCCACACTGTATCAACAGCACGCCGTCACCCCCTGCTGGTGCTGCTGCTGCCTTGCTGTTGCCGTTGCCTTGCTGCTAGCATCCCTGCTGCCGCTGATTGGGAGAGAGGAGGCAAGGAAAACAACTGGCTGCCGCTGCTTCTCATGTGAAAAAAAAACATGAGCTGGGAGTTCACCGGAGGAAGGAAAGGGAAT
>BCLG01001616.1:59614-76236 GCA_001602295.1 Zoysia matrella | reverse complement strand
TCGTCGCGTTGGGGGTGGGGCTGCGCGGCGCGTTGTCAGGGACGAGGCGGCACGGCGCGTTGACGACAGGCGGGGCAGCGCGGCGAGTTGTCGGGCACGGTGTATCACGTCGCGTCTGGAACGGCAGCGCTACGGGGCTCTGAGGTGAAGCAAATCGATGAAGACGAAGAATAAGTTGTGGTCGCCAGGCCAGGAACGGATATACTGTTGCGAGAAACATGGTTGAGTTTACATTTTTGTTTTGGATCATTGCGCTGGATCTGCTAGGTTGTTGGGATGTTTGTTTGGGGCGCGTTGGACAAGGCTACGAATCTGGTTCCATCATCCATGCAGTTCTAATGTGTAAACCGGTCCGGCTATAGAATTCTATTTTGTAGCTAGGTACAAATATATATATATATATATATATATATATATATATATATATATATATATACATGTAAGCATATAAGTAGATAATGATCCTATTTGTTATATGTATTTATATTAATGTCGATTACTTTTTATCATTAACATTGAATACTACCTTAATTATCTGTTGTTGACGCCTCTTTATTAACTATAAGTCTTCCGTTGTTAGATTCTTTTAACAAACAGAAAGTTGCCTTGATATATAGTATGCTTAGAGACCTTTCTGCGATGCTAAGCATTGCCATACTATATACCTATATATTATTTACAAAAGGCATTAAAATATGATTGGTGTTGTGATAAAATAAAATGTGATGGAGTTAGTGCAACATATGCTAGGTGAAAATGTGCGTTTTTGGATGGGGGGCGAGGCTCACAAATGGTAATGGTGTTACATATTTAAGCTTCGCTCTGGTCCACCTGTTGTGGACAAGTCATCACCTGTCATATAAAGACCGATTCTTAGGACCTCAACTTAGTGATTTTGTGCAACCACAAAACCTGTTATGGGTAGGACTTAGCTTAATCACTGAGTAAGCCATATTGAGCCGCCAAGGGGTCAAGTAGGACGCAAGTGGTTAGGAAAAGACGTGGATTCTCCAACGGTCCGACTCGATATAAGAAATTGTCCACGTCGTGGGATCGTATTACTCATGGATATAGCACCTGGTATATTGAAGTCATGTGAAAAGCGGACAAAGAGAACACGAGGGCTTTTGAAATGCCCTATGATCTGGCTCCCGGAATGTATAAAAATCGCGTAGTTAGGACTTGGAAACTCCCGATGGATGATGCCCCTGAACCATCTTGCGGCGGATTCTGTGGGGAGCTTAGAGGATTGAGTTAAACATTATTCTACTCTTGCTCATTAAAGAGTGCATAGCCTGTGAGTACAATATACAACGTCTGCAGAGTGTATATTCCATCCGAAATGGTCGTTGCCACGGTATTGATCACTATAGCTTGGGCTCTCTTTTATTAGTCTCTCTATATTATCCTTGCTGGAGTGAATGGGTATAGGTGCTCGAGTTTTGAAAAGTGTAGGCTGTATGCCTGGTTTGTTATGGCTTTGTGCTGGAAGGTCTAACTAAAATTTGGGTACTGATGGGATTGATGAACATCTCCCCTATGATCAACCTACTAAAATACGGACAGTAAATATTTTTATCTTTTTTTACAAAGCTTCTACAGTGAACCCTGCATAAAACTGGCTTTGTGGAAAAGCAAACTCTATAGCTTCATCCTTGCTACAAATAAATATGCATCTATATCTATACCAATGTTTAGTGTCAGGGCTTGTAGAGTACTTTATGTACTCACCTGTTTGCATTTGTGGTTTTAGATAGAGAGGACTGCGTAAAAGAAGGCAACGTGTTGAGTTTTGTTCTGCTTTCCAAGTCTGACTTTGGGCCTTGGATTTCCGCTGTTTGCTTCGCATTTAGCTGGCCAATCGGTGTTGGATTATAGAAATTCTTATTGTGCTGTCGCTAAAGGTTTTTACTCAGGTATACTCAAATTCGAAGTATGCTTTTGATATACATTCTGTTGTGTATTATGTGTATCAGCTACTGATCCAGAGACAGATACGTGTTGTATAAAGCATCTCAGAAATGGGGTGTGACAATATTATATGGTTGAGTTGATTCGTCAAGTCCAATCTAGTTAGGCACTTGACAGTATCATGTTGCAATGAACATATATAAATCAGCCATAGCAACATAAACCGATATATCCGTATGAACAACTTCTACATCATCACTAACCCATTGTATCAAAAATTGATGCAATGTAAAGGGAACACACTTGTTAGCGTGAATCCAGTCACATCATAGGATCAAGCTATAACCTCCTCGCACATCAGCAACGAAGAAAGCGATAACCATAGTCTTGCTCCTAATGGCGAGCTTCATAGAAGCGGCCTCTTTAGCCTCGATAGGATCTCCTCTTCCCGTACCATTCAATGTCATGTTGGTCAAGATGAGCTCGGCATTAGCATTACCTAGCTTCTAAAACAAAGAATATGACACTAGGTTAACAATAGCACCTCCATCTACAAGCACACGGGAGATCGGTGTACCATTAATATAACCTTTCTCGTAGAGAGTTTTGAAATGGTTATCCAATTCTTTGGGCTTCTTGAAAAATACATTTTTCAGCTCAAAATAGAACTGTGCCATAACCTCTTCTTCTTCTACAAGAGAGTAATCAAAAAGAGGTAAACAAATAGTGTTAATATCCGAACCATCTCGAGGCGGTGTAGGCTCATAGTCTAGGAGATCATCATCATCAAACTCGGACATGTACACATCGCTTGTAGAAGAAAAAAGAAGCAGAATATCTGATATGCACAGAACCATCCGAAACCAAAACTTCCAATTTTGGTAGAACTAGAATCTCTAGTCCGAAGCTAAAGTCTTTGGCTTTTCTGGAGACTTGGTCTTCTCCTTGGCCTTCCATTGCCTACTCTGAGGCATCATTGGCTTTACCTCATTAAAAATATCCTCCTTCTATTTTTTTCTACATCACGCTCTTTTATCTCACAGAGGCGTAGCTTTTATAGTTTTCTCTTTTGAGTGTGGGTCAAGTTGGAGGGACACCACCTCGGCTATGTATATTTGGTATGAATAGGGGATGTTGGGACTTCTTGATCAACATGCACCAGATCCCTTATCACAATCGGTCCACTAAAGTCTCCCCAATCTTAACATCGGTAGTGCCAATTTTAATGACACCCCCCATATGTGGCTCCTTGATCTCCAGAAGCCCCAAGAGCATATTTACTATCCTCCTTTTCACTTTTGACTCGCCATTCCTGCTTAGGAGAGGAATTGGGTCTTTCTGGAAAAACTGGAGCTTCTGGTTTGCCAAATCAAAACTTCTGGTTTTGCTAGTGAGCAAAACCAGTATCGTCTCCTCTATGATTGACCTATTAATTCCCTAACTACACACAAACAGAACTAGAGAGTCTCTGAAAAACACTCCCCTTTGGAATATTCCATCCCGGATGAAAAGTAGAGCTGGCTCAGGAATGGCGGAAGTGGCATAGGAGGGCACCATGGTAGCGGCATCCCAAATCCATGAGAGGAAGGGGAACCATGAGTGTTCACTGTTTGTCTCACCTCCTTCCTAGGTGAGCTACTATCCCCTTTTTATGGTGACCTTGATTTTTTGTCGATCAATTGCTTAAATCGGCCTTTTGATCTTTGTACTTTTCCACGAGACAGTCAAAGGTTCTCTTAGACCCCATTTTCATGTCCATAGCCTTACCTTGGTTTATGTTCTATTTGCTCACTTCATGATTCTTCAGTTTAGTCATCTTGGGCTTTTGAGCAAAACTAGAAGTTCGTTTGCGAAATCAGAAGTTCTAGTTTTTCCGATGCAGCAGAAAATGTTGTTCCTTTGGCTATTTGCAGTTGCCGCTAGATGCAGAGCCTTTGATGGTGACTCTGATAAATTCTCTGCCATCGGATAACTTCGTGCCACTTTTCTAGAAATAATTTTCTCCTCTATTGGGGCATGCCTTTCATCACCCATAACAACATTCTTCCCTTGAGTTGTATCGGCTTGACTAGGCCAAATAATCACTTTGGTATTGATATCAAGGCTATTTAATAGTGAAAGGATGCTTGCCACTTGCATCTCTTTGAGACCCAATTGTCCCTCATTAAGGGCCAGTTGGACCTGTTAACAGAAAACATTGCAATCATTAGTGGTATAAGAATAAAAATTGTATCATTTACAATATGTCCTATGTTTTAATTCTTCCGCCGCAGGAAAATCGTACGCAATCTTAATGAATCTACCTTTGTGTAATTCATCAAATACCTTATCACATTTTGCCGCTTCTTATGAACTGGCATGAGCGAATCACATGCAAATAATTTGGCTTAGATGGCTAAATAAACTTAGTAGCAAGAATGTCATTGGAGTCATCATCTGATGTGGTACCTTCAGATGAGGACATCATTAAAAATATTCACACACAGTGGATTCAGACTGCATAACAGTACAAACATGCAATTGAAGACACGACTTCATATGGAATCCAATTTGGGTGTTTAAGTGCATTTTAAAAAGCTCATGAAATCTACTTTCGAATGGATCCAACCCCACCTTTATAGCATATTAGAGTCAATGTCAATCATCATTTTAAAACAGAAGGTGTTGTGTCATCCCAACTTGGGCCGTTGACTCGTGTATCAAGTTGAGCCCATTAGAGAAGCGTCCTAGGGTTTGAAAACGACCCCAACACGCCTTGGTCATTGTCCATCGTATTTAAAGGCCTCAACCGCCACAAAGTACAGTCGAGTTTTGATATATTGAAGGTTAGACGCCGCTACTTTGCTTGCAGCGCGTGTGTCGACTAGACCGCCGGTCTTTTTGCCATCGAAACCCCACCTTTTGTTGTATCAGATTGAACTCATATTTTTATCTAACAATTCAGTGCTTCTTCATCTCGTTCTTGCTTATTCTTTGATTGCCTGTAGGAATTGATCTTCGTGATCAAATTGATCTTGCTGTTTTAGCGGGGTCAGTAACCATTTGCAGTTGGTTCTGCGATTGCTAAGGTGCACATGACTTGTTCGTTGCTAGTCGGATCGTGAGGGTCGACTCTACCAAATCGATAGTTATCATCTCTCTGAAACATCAGGCACTCAAGTCCTATCAAGTGGTATCAGCTTCCAGGTTGCTCGGTGAGATCTACAGATTCGGTTACCAGATTTTAGTGCGGCAGGAAACAACTATATCTTTGTTATTTATTGTTTGTTTGTAGTGTTTTTGCACAATCTAAAAAGATCATGTTATTTTTTCAAGGATCCACACTTGCCAAAAAAATTTCACCCGAGCGTGTCGCAATCACAAAAGAGATATGATATCTTCCATCTGCTATTTGCACTTCTTTGTCTCTGTTTTCATTCCTTCCAAAAGAAAAACAGGACACAGAGAGATAGAAAAGAAAGGAAAGGAAAAGAAAAGAAAAGAAAGCAGCAAAAAAAAGAATCAAAAGAAAAGAGATAATGGTGAGAGTTGTAGTTGCTGCTGTCGTAAGCATTTTGTGTCATTTGTGTGACTAACTTTGTGTCTAAGCTCGCATCTCTAGTAGGGTTTAGCCTTTGACTAGCATTGTAACATTCTTGAGCACTTATTCAACTTTGCATTGGCTGATTTGATTGTGCTAATACTTACTACAAATTGAAACTGTTTGAGGTCCAGAGATTACTACAGCAAATAGGTTTTGTTCCCTGACAATTGCACCATCCAATCTCTGCTGGTGGACACAGCTGGCTGCCAATCACCCCTACTTGTTAAGAACATGTAAGAACATGGGCAGGCTTGAGAGAAGCAAATTTGGACACAATTTAGCTATTTGTCAACTTGTTTTGCTATTTTGCTAACCATGATAGGCACCATCACGGGAAAGGGAGCTAGTGGCTCACACCCCCACCAAAATGTGAATATGCGTCAAAATGAGGTAAATGATGATATTTTTTATGTCATCCATTCTTCCATACCTTGTTTTGCTAAAAAATTTAACCCTCGTTCATTGACTGGGAACTGAAAGTAGATAAAAAATTTGATGAACATGAATTTTCTGAGAAAGAAAAGATTTACATTGCCTCTAGTGCTTTGACTGAAGGTGCATTGCTTGAATAAAATTATATTTATAGGCACAATAATGTTCAAAAATCTTGGAAAGAATTCAAATATCATTTTAGCGATGTTTTTGTTCCTGCATATTATGCTGATAATTTGTTTGCCAAATTAGACAACTTGAAACTAGATAGTATAACTGTTAAAAAATACTTTCATGACTTTAAGATTTGTCTCATGTTTGGAGGCTTAGACGAATGCCAGAAAGATACAATGAGTAGGTTTATGAAAGGTCTAAATTATAAAATTCAAATTTTGCTCATTTGTCAATCTTATAACTCAATTCTCACTTGTTTTTGATTACTTGTAAAGCTGAAAATCAACTTTTATCATCTAAAGATTCAAACATAAATAATCACCATCACAGATTTGTGGAATGTATTGCTGATATGCCGTTGTCATAAGGAGAATATGATAAAAAGTAGTTGTGTGATACTATATCTCTTACTGAAACAACACAACCAGATAGAGAGCAGTCTTCTTTTTTTTTTACTATGCCTAACATCATGCAGAAGAGTGAGAATTAGGTTGAAGAGGACGTTGAGCTAGTTGCTGAAATAATGAATAATGATGCTTATGTGGCACCTACTATATTATAGGAGAGTAAGAAAAATGAAACACACTGTGAGTTCCTCCCCACATCTCGATCCTCTCATGCTGCTTGTGTTAAACTACAATCGCCCAGTGTTTATACTAGTGTTTTGCAATGCTTAGTTGAGTCTCCAATGACTTATGCTTTGTTTCATAATTCAAATTTGTCCTGTGATTGTATTATGTTGTCTGAACAAGTTTCGTTCATATCAAAAACATAACTAGTGTATGGTGTTCAAAATGTTGCAGTTGAGCACACACCTATTGAGGATAGGCCTCATTGCATAGATATGAACGAGAAAAGGTTTGAGCTCATATCATCTTTCACAACTTTAGGTTATATTGATTTGCTGCTCCTTGTAACCTGGGTTATTCGAAGAAGAGATTATTTCAGATTTATAGTTTGCAATGTTTTGTCACTATGTTTTTCATACAATTGGCAAATATGATGATATTGGAGATTTATTAGTGTCTAAAGTGTTCATATGCACTGATATGAAATACCCTTTTGAAATGCAAACACAAGATCAAACAATAGCATGCACTAACACTAACAATACCTTGCAAAGTTTCTCTACTTTTGTGATCTATCAACATGAGCAGCTCATGAAATAAGAGAATTCGTTGTCGTGACCTGGCAACATGCTCATCACTCATCGCAATATAACAACAAGCAACTGTGGCAACCACTGGATCAAGTCAAGGATGGCTTGCTATAAAGAAGAGGAGAATGATGAGATCTTATATGTCCTTGCTGTACCATGTGACTGCATCAAAATACCCCCGTGGCCTCCACCCTTTGCAATTTGTAGAGGGCATGGTAGGGTGGCTGGTTTTCAATCTGAACTTGAGTGGAGGACGACTCCAAATCAAGTGAGAGAGAATGTTGAGATCACATATATATCCTCGTGGCATCCACCTTTCATGATTTCAAGAGGGCATGGTGGAGTGGCGGTTTTGCAATCTGAACTTGAGTCGAGGACAACTCTAATTCAAGTGGGGGAGTATGATGTTGATATTTTACCTTTCGATGAGGACTTTAATGGAAATATTTACACACAGTGGATTCGGACCGCAGAACAGTACAAACTTGCAACGAAAACCATGACTTCACATGGAATCCAAATTGAGTGTTTAAGTGCATTCTAGAAAGCTCATGAAGTCTAATTTTAAATGGATCTAGCCCCCATCTTTATAGCATATCAGAGTTAGAACCAATCATCGTTTTAATAAAGAAGATGCTGCATCACCCCAAGTTGGGTTGTTGGCCCATGTATCAAGTTGAGCCTATTATGGGTGCGTCCTAGGGTTTGAGGACGACCCCATCACACCCTAGTCGTTTCCACCCTATTTAAAAGCCTTAGCCGCCACAAAGAACAGTCGGGTTTTAATAGATTGAAGTTTAGCTGTCGCTACTTCGCTTGCAGCACGTGTGTCGACTAGACCACCTGTCTTATTGCCATCGAAACCTCACCTTTTGTTGTTTCAAATTGAACTCGTATTTTTATCTAGGAATTCAGTGCTGGTTCATCTCGTTCTTGCTTGTTCTTCAATTGCTTGCAGGAATTGATCATCGTGATCTTGCCATTCTAGCGGGTCAATAACTACTCAAAGTTGGTTCTGCAATTGCTAAGGCGCACACGACCGGTTCGTTTGTAGTCGAATCGTGAGGGTCGACTCTACCAAATCGATAGTAATCATCTCACCGAAAGATTAGGCACTCAAGTCCTATCATCATCAGAGCTATTCGAATCATAGTCAATGACATGTGCATTGTGGCTGGTCATGTAATCATGCTTCAATTCTTTGGTTCGGCTTTCTTGCACTGAAGCTGTTTGTTGGAGTTATGTGAAAGTAAGAAAGTCATGCCCCTCGAGCGTTTCCCTAAGATGACACCGCAAACCACTAAAATGTAGGTCAGCTAGATCCTTTTCAGAAATTGTCAAATTGAAACAGCGGTTCTTGACATCTCTAAATCTTTCAATAAAATCAACAACGGGCTCATCCCTTCCTTGCCTAAACAATGTCAAATATGACAACTTCAGCTCATTATCTGCAGAGTAGAAATTGTCATGAAATTTATGCCCTAAAGACTACCATGTATAAAAAGAACTCGGAGACAACGAAGAAAACCATGAGAAAGCGATTATGGTTAGTGATGAAGAAAACAACTGCACTTTTAAAGTATCACTAGAACTCGCTTCTCCTAATTGAGCAATATATTGGTTAATATGTTCCCAAGTTGAGAACAAGCCATCCACTAGGGTATGGGACAGGATCAAAGTAAGTAGAGTATAGGTTTTGGTAAATTTTATCTCTTCTCTTAATGTCTACCCCTACTGTTTCGCGGAATTGTTTGCTCAAGTTCTCTTTAATAAAAGCGATGCACTCCTCCTTATTAGTAATGAGGGACGAGGTGTGACTAGCGGCGAGGAATGCATGTTCATTTTCGTGGCATTAAATTGTTCATTAGGTATAGTGCCACGAGGAATACCAGTACCACTAGGTGGGATAGGTGTGGTACTATGTGGGATGGTGCGGTATGGCGCGACAAAATTAGTCAATTCGTTTAATCGGCTACTATTCGGATTGGGAATGCTAGTAATTGGCTCTACACTAGTTGGAGGCACCACCAAGGTGTTAGTTTGCACATTGGGTCGAAAGCTAGTTTGCCCACTGGTTTGTACAAAGCGATGTCTCTACTTGTTCAATATGAGCAGTAGATGATGCAATACCAATGTTTTTCAAAGATTTTAACAAGTTTTCTTGAATCACTTATTGCATGTCATTAGCTAAGATCTTTTTTATGTTGGTGAAATAGTATGAAAGATCTTCAAAAATAACCAAAGGATGGGAAGATGGTCTCATATTGGCAGCATCCATGTTTAATGACGCTGTTTCTCTAAAAGTAACCTGTCAATGCTAATCTCAAAGCAAAGTATTGTTAGACTTTTACTAATCCATGTTTAATGATGTTGTTTCTCTGTTAGCGCCGCACGCTACTCGCCCTTCAGTGGCAGGAAATCACGAACAATTGCATGAGACTCTTCTGCATATGGTTCTGAAACTTTACAGAGGTGTTTGGAATATTTTTACCAGTAAGATCGAGCACTTGTTTGCTATAGAAAAAAGATAAAGCTACACATAAATATTTTCAGAGTATTTGACGTTCAACGGGCTGCTAATATTTAGCACAAAACATAATAAAATGTCTACTAATAGTACAGTTTGTAATGACTAAAACAAAAAGAAGGGTACATGGAACGATGGTAGATATATATCTTGGAGGCAAATGGATGATATGCTTGCATAGCATATTTGCATAGTCTAAAAAAAATTTGTTCGTAGATCTCATGCTGCTGATTCGAAAAAAATAAAATCTCATGCTGCTGCGCACGATCTCATGCAGTTGTTTGTCATCTTCGGCCACTGACGAAAGGCTCTAACGGAGAAACAGTGTCATTATAGGAGAATTAGTAAAGACCTGATGGATACTTTGCTTTGAGATTAACATTGACAGGTGTCTAACGAAGGTCCGAGGTCTCTCGGATCAAGGAGAGACCGGGTCTCTCACAATTCGCTTCCTGATTACTTGGCTACCCATGCAAGCTTCCTTCACGTTGAGTCAGCGTCGGAGACAAACCTGCCTAATTCAGCACCCGAACACCCCCCCCCCCCCCAACACACACCCCACCCTGGCCACCATGCTTTGACAGTAGAGCCAAATCTGAACGATCCTTTGAAGTTTCTTTTAAACTGGAGAGTTTGTTCCTGCTAGTCTTAATGCCTGTGCTAATGCTACAGTAAAAATATTAATTCAAGGAAAAATATTTAATTAATATAATAATATTTACATCTAACTTTCATTAGTCTAAAAAACATGCAAACAATTAAAGACCACATGCGCCAAAAATGCAACTCATTTTCAACAGAAACATACCAAAAAGAGCACATTTGTCCAAGCAAAGCAGTTATTCCTGTAATATTTGTTCAGAAGAGTCTCATTTTCAGCTGATAATTCTAGGTACAGAAAACATATACAAGAAAATGATGTTAAACAGAAAATAAAGAATGACACGGGACCTAACTTTGGAGTAACAAGATAATGCTTCCTGGTTTTGGGTTGTTGCTAATAGAAGAAAATTAATAACCTCCTCCTACAGATGAAAACCAAGGAACCAAACGATTTCATTTAGTGGTATTCGTCCCAGGCATGGGGCATGACCCTAACCCACTTCTTCCACTATTAATAGTTAAAAGTCATAAAAAGTGAGCCTTTGTTCCATTTTACTAAATGGTAGGTTGCCGCCACATTCACTGAAGATAACCTCCTTATACGGGTGAAATCCAAGGAAATGTTGCCTGATACTGTCAGTAATGAATAAACAACTTTCGCTAGAAATTTGAAACCAAGACAGCATGAAGGAACCACAAGATGCAGATGCGCAAATGTTTACCACGGCAGTGAACAGATACCGCTTCCTGCCAGTATGCGGCGAACAGTGTACATAGAGAGCTCCCTGAACAAAGTGCACTCCTTTTCCTGATGAACCAAGATCGCATTCAGTTTCATTGTTGGCCAGCTCCCAGCACTAGCATCTGGTTATGTGCACAAGAATATTGAGGAAAAACTGAATCATGGTTCAAATTAAATAATCTGCGCATCTCATCCAATTACAAACAATGAGACTTCACACTACTGTCTTCAATTTTATTTTAAGTTTATGGTAGCTATGAAGTCCTCAGAAGTTATCTTCAAGGCAAGGAAAAAAAATTCGCTAGGCGAGCGGTGACCAGACGTTTTCCTAAACTGTAGTTTTATTCATATTTTATCTAAGAAAATAAGGCTTAAATGAAGAAAGGAAAAGAAAAAATAATACTGCAAGTATTGGGCTGTCATTTACTAGCCTAACAAACTACCATATGCTGCCTGAGGCCCATCATCTCCTCTTATCTCAATCTTGTACTCCCAGCTCGTAGCCCATTTAGTCCACCAACTTTGCCCTAGCAACCAGAAAGCACGTTACTGGAGCAGCTGCCACCACTTGCCTTTGCATCTCAGCGCCGGCAGCGCCGGCAGCCCTGGAGCAGCACCTTTCCTCCTCCTTCTCTTCCCTCTCTCCCTCCCGCACCCCCTCTCCCTCAACCAGATGCGACAGGCGGAGGTGGACCAGGGGCGCGGTGCACGTCGACGGAGCAGAGGCGTAGGTGGTGGAGCAGGCGAACAAGCCTCGAAGCGAAGCGGTGCTTCCCAGCTCAGCGCTTAACAGCACTGAAGCGGGCTCTTAGCCGCTTTTTTTTTTCCCATGCTTCAGGTACATTTCCCTCTACTACAATTAGACTTCACACTACAACGATTCATAAGTTTAAGGAGTGCTATAAATTTCTTTGTAAATTTGATGGCACATTTCAGAAAACTAACATGGTTGTAACTTTCCGTCTTAGCAATATAATTTCTTTTTTAAATTGTTCCATTTCACCTAACAAACTGAACCTTGAATGGTAACCAGCTATCTGGTTCATACACACAAGGAAATTGATAGGGTAAGTGAAAGAGATGACCTTAGGCCTGTTTTGCACCATCGACAAAAGCAGCCTCCTGTAGCATACTGCATACAGTGAGCATATTTTTTATTAAACTTCAGTACAATGCAAGAGTCCTAATGTCCATGCTAATGCTACAGTGTAAGGAAAAATTTAAACTGGTAAGCCAGTTGCTGCTGTAGCTCCTGAGCATCCAGAAGTTCCTGTTTGCTCATTGCACCGCAAATGTACTTGATTATTGGCAAATTCTGATGTTTGATGGACAATTTTGATTCTTGACTTGTCACCCTGAATAGATAGTAGTTGTCACCATGATAAAATTTACATCTGTTTAGATGCTTGCAAGAAAGGTTTAATGATGCTTTTTCAAAGTTGCAACCAGTGGTGAACTCCTCTGTGCTATTGGCAGGGATGCAAATAACCAAAGTATCAAATAGCATGGGCTGTTGTTGAGGTGGAAAGTAATTCATCATGGGATTGGTTCTGTGACCTCTTATGCAAAGCTGTATATGTTCATGGTGGTTCAGGTTGGGTCTTCATTTCAGACCAATAGAAGGTACTTTATTGTTGCTTCTGCTATCTTCTTATAGTTTACTTATTTTCTGTACAGACTACTTCATTGTTTCCTATATCTGCAGGGTATTCTAGATGCTATTAGTAAATAGGCTCCCCATGCTGAACATAGGAATTGTGCTAGGCACATATATGCAAACTGGAAAAAACACTTCAGGAACAAGGAGCGGCAGAAGAGGTTTTGGAAGTGTGCCAAGGCTCCATGTATGATGTTGTTCAACTTGGCTAGAGCTAGATTGGCAAAAGATACTATAGAAGGGTTACAAGCAATGCTGAACACTCGTCCACAACACTGGAGCAAAGCCTGGTTTAGGTTAGGTACTAACTATGATTCAATAGACAACAACATGTGTGAGTCATTCAACAAGTGAATAGTAGGGCTAGGTTCTTTTTCCTATCATTACTAAGCTGGAGAGTGTTAGAAGGAAAGTTATGGTTAGAATCCATGACCAAAGGACCAAGGCTTCAAGGTAGGAAACTATCATTTGTCCTAACATATTAAAGAAATTGAATGTATACATAACTGAATCAGGTTTGTCATCCTATTTGCAACGGTGAATCTAAGTATGAGGTTAAACACCAGGACAACAGATTCACTGTTGATCTAGACAATAAAGAATGCTCTTGTAGATATTGGCAACTATCTGGACTTCGCTGCCCTCATGCTATTTCATGTATATTTTTCAAGACAAACTCCTTGGTGGACTACATTGCTATATATCTGTTTCTCAGTTGCTGATTTTCATAGCACCTGTAGTCACTTTTTGATGCCTGTTGAGGGAATGAACAGTTGGCATGTATTTGAAAGAGAGCCACTTAAGGCACCAGGATACGTAAGGATGCCAGGAAGGCCAAAGAAAGATAAGAAGGGAGTTTCAAGAGCAGCCCAAAGGAACCAAAATGTCAAGAGTAGGAACAGTCATCAGATGCCGCAGATGCAAGCAGGTTGGTCGTAATCGATCTACATGTAAGAAGCATAATAGCAGTGGACAGTCATCTGCTGCACCAGGTGGTGTTTCAAGTTTCAGGAAATTAAAGACTACAGAAGGGGGGGGGGGGGGGTCAGGATCGGGGAGCAAGGTTGCAAACTCAGGATCTTCCCTAAGCAGGATGGGAAAAATTTTCCAAACCAAGGTAAGACAGCCTAGCCTTTTAACTTTCCCTCTAAAAACTGTGCATTATACCATTTACTTGTTTCTAAACTTAGTATCTGTGACAGAATGTGATGAAGCGTACTGCTAGTGCAAGTGACCACAACTGCTCGTGCTTCGGCTACACTGAATGTGGTGGTATCCATTCTAAATTGTCAAGCAAGTTCATCTGTAACCATCAAGAATAGTGGCAAAGCAACTGCACAGGTATCTACTAGTGCCCCAGCAGTGTTGAAGAAGCTTGCAGTGAAGAAGCCAAGACCAGGTGGAATGATGTTGCTTCCTCCATGGGATTATGTTAAATTGTAATGGCAGTGTGGAGTCAATTGTTGTGGCACTTATTTATGTATGAACATGTAAAACTGTATGATTTCGAACTTCTGGACCTCTATAGTGTTGTCACTTGTGGAACCTGTATTGACATTTTGTCATATGAGTCTGTATCCAGTTTGTGTCATGAACCTGTATTCAGTTTGTGTCATGAACCTGTATGTGGACTATTCTATTATGTGAGTATATGAACTCTTGTATTCTATGTGTTTAATCTCAGTTGTCATTGATACATGCTCAAAGTTCAACCTGTATGGTTTTCAAATCAATGTACTCTGATGAAACAGAAATGCTACGAAACACATTACGTTATCAAGTCTGATACAAAGCTAAGACACATTTTTCAGTCTGATACATGGTTCAAATTAGATGGACAACCATAAACATAGATACATGCTTAGCTTAGTATATCAACACATCTAGCGAAGCCAAATGAAAGAAACATCTAGCACCACAAAGGCAACCACAGCACCTATCATCACCTTCAGCAGCTCCATCCTCTTATTCCAAGTATGCAGCTCATCATTCGAATCTTTCGAGACAATCATCTCCATTTCAGCTCATCCAGCGTTGCTCTACATTCTACTAGCTCCTCTTTCATGTCTACCTTCTCCTTCTTCAAGGACCAAACGGCATTGTACAGATTGATGAGCAAGGTTGAGACAAAAGGGTAACAGGACTTTCATACCACTCATAGAGCTCGCATCCGCCCTGCTTCAGCAACACAAGCACCACCGTGCACCAACAAGCTCATTATTTCAAACAACACAGCAACAACAAAAGAAAAATTAGAGGCTTCCTCACCCAAGTCGATAGCACTTGATGTACAGACGACCTGGGTTACCATCGCTCCACGAGATCTACAGCGCCGCCATCTGGCCACAGTAACAGGTAACTGGCGGGAAGTAATCCAACGGCCCGACATGGTAAGGGATGGGGGAATGGCGTCTCTCTTCCTCCAGGCCCACTGTTGTCGAGGTCAGCAATGCGTCAGAGCTCGCGGTCATTGCGGAGGATGCCATGGCTGGTAGGGTTAGGGTTGAGCACGCGAAGACAGGAGGAAATAAAGAGAGAGTGCAGGAAATCAGATGAGAAATGAGAAGAAGGGGCCGTGGCTCCCGCTGGGGTTATAACCCGGAGCCACGCAAGAGCCCGCAAGGCACACAAGTCCACGGTGATGGCCATGTCGGACGAAACCGCTCGCGAAACAATCAAAGGACTAAAAACGAACAGTTTTGAAAGTTCGAGTGGTGTGGGTACCCGGTTTTATTACCGAAGGATCAAAACCGCATGACTACAATAGTTGAGAGACCGAAGTAGGACTTTTTCCTTTTTTTTTTAAGATGAGAACGAGAGCAGGAGGCAGTGCTGGTAGTCCTGGGCAACTGGGCTATGCCAAATGGGCTGCATTTCGGCCCGAATAATTTGGCAAGCCCTAGACTGTGCTTGGGCCAGCACGAGCCTGTTCACTAGGCCATTCTTGGGCCGGAGGACTAGCACGAGACCCAACATGGTACGGCTGTCCTTGGGCTGGAGGTCCATCACGAGGCCCACAACAGCTAGCTTGGTGTAGTGGTATGGCGCCTCCTTTTGAAGCCTCTGGTTGCAGGTTCTATTCCCAGGGATGCCACATTTTGCACCATTTACTAGTATTTGGGCTATTTGTTCATGGGCCATCCTTAACGGACCGGTCCATTGACGCACCATTTAAGCAATCGGGCCGTGCTGTGGGCCAGCTCCTCAGCCCTTGGGCTTCTCGGTACGGTCCACCGTGCCTTAATTATCGAGCTGTGCCATGCCGAACCGGGCGGCCCAATTGCCTAGCTACAGGTGCTCGATTGATAGGAAATCACGCGAGGATGGGGAAGGGCGGGGGATGTGTGGGTCTGGGGAGGACAAGAGATCTAGACATTCTCGGCCGCTGGATTTGAAAGAAGTGGTAAGTAAGGACCTTGTCCATTCGTTTTGAAGGAGGATGAATTTGAGTGCAAATTTTTGTGTGTATGAAGTTTATTTTATCTTTGTATGTAGGCTTGAAAACAGGACGAGAAAATCCCGTCCCGTTTCCTCTCCGTCCCCGTATTTTCAGTGCGGACGAAAGCGGTCGGGATGAAAACGGGAAACGGATGAAAATGGGAAAAAAAAATAAAACGGGAACGGGATCGGAAACGGTTTAGTTATTTTCCGTCCGTTTACCCGAGATCCCGTGTTGGGCCAAAAAAATCCGGCCCAATTCCCGTTTACACAATTTGGGATCCAGCAGCAAATTTGAGGCCTACTTAATCGGCCCAATAGAAGTCTTATTTTCCAAGCGGGCGGCCAACCCTAACCCTAAACACTCGGCGTCGTAGCCAGCAGCCCCCGACCCCG
>BCLG01001616.1:13783-34910 GCA_001602295.1 Zoysia matrella | reverse complement strand
TATATACTAATATTCAAATACGTACTCTTTGATTCTTTCAACAGAACCTTATAAATGTGGCATCAAATGAACAGATGTCACAAAAAAAATACTAACATGATCAATTTTCGCACTTGAATATATGTAAGCACGTATCAACTAACTGCATTTATTCTCCCCTGTAGCTAAGATGAACAAGGAAAGTGATATTCCCATTAAACACCACGAAAGTGAAAATAAAAGGATAAGAGATCATGTACGGATTGATGTTTTTTCTACTCGACTCGCTCATAGTGAAGCAGATCCGTGATGCTTATTCTTCACCCTATGTGAAGAATACTTATTCGTCGCTGAACATTTTTTCAGTAAAAACTTGATTTATTCTTCACCCTATGTGAAGAATACTTATTCGTCACTGAACAGTTTTTCAGTAAAAACTTGATTTTACTAAGCTATAGGTGAAAACCTAGTTTTTACTTAGAGCTTACTATGTTCTTACTAAGATCATTATGTAAAAAACAATTTTTTACCAAAAAATATTCAATAAAAGTAGTTAAGAAAAAAAATTACTGAAAAAAATAAATAAAATTAATGAAGGAGGGAAATCACTGAAGAAGTCGACAGAAATAACTGAAGTGATCATAACAAAAAATACTGATGGTGAATTAATTAAAAAAATGGATCGGTTGGTGGGCGTAGGTTGCAGGTGTGTGCGGGGAGGCATGAGGAGTGTGAGTCGATTTTGATCAGTTGGCTTAGTAGTTTGCTAGTTAATTAGGTATGGGTGAAGAATAAGCTATTCTTCACCTAGGGTGAAAAATATCATTTATATATAGTTGTATATAAAATATATTTGTATATTTATTGTAAGGCATACAAAGGCATATTTATATGTTGCATATCTGTTATAAAAAAGTAAGTTGAAGAGTGTGCTATAAGTTGGAAAATTGAATTATAACATAATGATCTGTAGAATCGTTTCCATTTCACATTATATGAATTTGAGATAGGTTTATTTATGAGTTTAAAAAAGTTGTAAAATGTCAAATTTCAAATCAATTTAATAGACCAATCCATTATGTAAATTTAAAATTATTCTAAAATAAAGGATTCAAACAGCCCATAAGATAACTCTACTTGAACATTCGGAAAGCCAAAATCATCAATAAATAGTAAAATGTACTTTTCTAGAAACAGAATAGGACGAATCCTGCAGCTATGCTGCAGTAACAGAGAGCAATGACCCTTTTAAGAAAATGCACATTCACCACATTCCTGCAGCTGTGCTGACAATGCATTGAGATCGATAGCTTTAAATTGTACTCCCTCCGTCAATAGCCACATAATAAAAAACGGAGAGAGTATGTTTTGTGACACGTCATCTGTGTGCACTCCCCTGATGAGAATGCTGACACGTTCTGCACAGGACGACTTGGGTCAAACATGAAAGCAACAGGTGACATCCTGATAAATGGCCGACGAGAGAAGCTTGCCTTCGGAACGTCGGTAAGCCTGTCGGAAGCATTAAAATTTCCTTTGATTCCACAGAGTTGAAATTAACCCGTGTCTGTATAATAACTGCATTGAAGGCGTACGTGACCCAAGATGACCTACTGATGGCGACCCTGACGGTGACGGAGGCCGTGCGATACTCGGCGCAGCTCCAGCTGCCGGACACGGTATCGCCGGCGGAGAAGCGCGCTCGCGCCGACCACGCCATCCGCGAGATGGGGCTCGCTGCTGTGGCCGGCAATCGGATCGGCGGGCGTGTGTGCAAGGGCATCAGCGGCGGCCAGCGGCGGCGGGTCAGCATCTGCGTCGAGCTGCTGGCGTCGCCGGCGCTGGTGTTCCTCGACGAGCCCACCAGCGGCCTCGACAGCGCGGCGTCGTTCCACGTCATGAGCCGCATCGCGAGGCTGGAGCGGAAGGAGAAGATGACTGTCGTCGCCGCCGTGCACCAGCCGAGCAGTGAGGTGTTCCAGCTCTTCGATGAGCTGTGTCTTCTGGCGTACGGGAAGATGGTGTATTTTGGACCAGCTTCGGAGGCAATTGAGGTTAGTACGTAGTAGTATTACCACAATTCTTTTCTTTCTGCAAATATGCGTCAAATAACGGATCCAACTGGTAAATAACTCCATTTCACTGAACAGAGAGCTCATGATCAAAACCAACTGTTAGTAATGCGAGATACAAGCAACGTTCATGTCAGTAATGCTACCCGTTTAAAAAATTCTCATCAACTGCTCATGTTATAAAAGTTCTACCCACACAGTTTTCAAACAGCCCGTTAGGGGTAGTACTAGTATCTTCTCCAAATAATTTAAAGATTTTATTTATTTCTCATAGTTCCAGTATATTGAACTATTTATTCCCACTGTTCGTCGTAATCCGTGATACAAATTGCGCCATATATATGTTTGGTGGGGTAAAAAATATACTTTTTTTACAAAAATAATCTTTTCGTTTCATGATTTCTTTGAATTGGTGAATTGAAAGTGTTGTCAATGTATTGGATAACATGCACACCTAGAAATCATTAATCAATAGCAAAAAAATATTTTAATTATATACTTAATGATGTGCTAACGTGTGCCACCTCATCAGAAAAATGAATATTTTGCATGTAATATACCGAATTAACAGAAGGGTTGATGCATATACCAGTACATCTGGAACTCTGACCTCCTGTATTTATCCACCTCTGGGCAAGGTTAACAACACCACTAAAACCAACAAAACTGGTCGATAAATGGGAAAAAACCAATGGGTATATCGGTGAAACTGGTGAATTTCAAACTTCAAAACATGAAAAGAGATAAAACCGAATAAACCCGTTGATAAATTGATAAAACCACTCGGCAAACTGAAAAACGATGATTTACTGTAGCATTTCGATCAAATTTTGTTTAACCTTTACTTTTTCGATTTGGAGCAGTTTTAGACAGGTTTTTGAGATTTTCACGATTTCGGTCAAACTGGTCCTAACCAATTTTAACTGTTAAAACAAAAACAAAATCCTTACCAGTGGAACATGTGGACCTGTATCCACATCACAGATTTGGCCGATAACCAAAACACTGTGGATTAGACTAGTCAAACAAGCTGAAGCAAACGTAGGCCATGACATGGATGTGCCGCATAAGTATGACGGTAGGAAATAAAACCAGTGGGACCTCTAGAATAAGCCAAAACGACATTAATCATAAATCGATGCCTAATGTCACCCGACCTTCCTGTTCCCTATAAACGACTCCCTCCATCTTAAATTATAAGCCATTTTTGTTTTCTAATACACTTTTCTATATTTTCAATACTCCTCCATTTCTATATTTTCAATTTTTTCATTCTCCTTAATTCCTATGTGCACAACTAAAATATCTTATAAAGTGAGAGGGAGAGAGTAGTAATTGATACTGGTAGGGCCTCCAATAGTCTGAAATCATACTTTTTTACTCTTTAACTGCAATTTATTGATTTAAGAATCATCATTTAATTTCTATAGTTAAATAAATACATAGAAAACTGGTATTATAAAAATCTGCATACCTTACTATGCCTTGGTTGTGAAAAATTTATGCATGCGTTTTCATTATATGCTAATTCTTTGTTTGCAGGATGCTTAGCTTACGACTTAAACTCACGCAATTTTTAGTGAAGGGCAAAGGCACAATTTGGAAATGAAATGTTGTGTTTTTGCAGTTCTTTGATGCTCACGGCTTCCCCTGTCCCTTGAGAAGGAATCCTTCCGATTACTTCTTAACATTAATAAATAGAGATTTTGAGGTATTTGTCTCATACATTTGAACATTGTTGATAATCTTTGTTTAAATAATTCTTAGTGACATAATATGGATTATGTATCTGTTTCATATTTAAATGGTTATACATATATGAAAAGGAATCTGATGACGTGGAAGGACGTGCTCTTACGTTGCCATCCGCTACTAAAGTGATCGGAACTTTATCGGATTCTGTGAAACTGCGTGGAGGTTTGGGAATGAAAAATGAAGCTACTGGTGATCTTGTGGTCAATGTAAGCAAGCCTCTTTGCATCAAACTAGGTTGCACAGATGCGAGTGATTCATATTCTTACATCGGCTTCTGTTTATTTCAGGGTGCATCTCCAATTAAGAAAAGACAGGCTGGCTTCTTGACCAAATCAGTTGTGCTGACAAAACGATCACTGATTAATATGCATAGAGATATGGGGTACTACTGGTTGCGATTTGTAATCTATATTGCCCTTTGTGTAAGCATTGGAACTATTTTCTTTAATGTTGGCCACAACATTGCATCAATACAAGTAAGCCACAAAAATTAGACCTCCATTTCCATTTTAAAAAATACTACATATTGCATTTAGTAGTTAGCGAAAACTCCAGAAATCATTTGTTCTCAAATTTCAGGCTAGAGCTTCCATGATTATGTTTACATCCACATTTATTACGATGATGTCAATTGGAGGATTCCCATCCTTTGTCGAGGACATGAAGGTATAGAATTTTAATTCTCCAGACTAATCCTGCTCATGCAATATTCTTTTATGGAATACATTGCGGTCATGTTGACCAGTTTGTTTACGAATCAACAGATATTCAGAAGAGAGCGGATAAACGGTCATTATGGAGCCATTCCATTCGTAATATCGAACACAGTGTCCTCAACTCCCTACTTGGGGCTCATCTGCATCATACCAGGTGCAATAGCCTACTACCTAACCGGGCTTCAAAGAGGAGTAGACCACTTTGTCTACTTTGTTACAGTGATCTGGGCCTGCACAATGTTGGTCGAGGGCCTCATGATGATCGTTGCAGCAATCGTGCCTGATTTTCTTCTTGGCATAATCACTGGTTCAGGGATACAGGGACTACTAATGCTCAATGCTGGTTTCTTCAGGCTTCCAAGTGACCTCCCAAAAATGATATGGAGGTACCCAACATATTATATCTCCTACCACAAATATGCAACCCAAGGACTGTACAAGAACGAGTTCTTGGGCTTGGTTTTTGAAGATATGGGAGGTGGCGGTCTCACTGTTAGTGGTGACTACGTCCTCAAAACCTACTTACAAGTGGAAATGGGCTACTCAAAGTGGGTCGATCTTGCAATACTACTGTCAATGGTCCTGATATATAGGGTTCTCTTCCTAGTTATTATTAAGATAGCTGAGATAGTGAAGCCCGCCCTTAAATGTCTTGCAACAAATGTCTAATAGAGGTATCTTTTACCATAACCTAATGGTACCAAGGTCAGCTTCCGGCCATTGTGTTGTCCAGTTAGCAGATATAATATCATATTAATTAGGTCAGTTGCCACCATACTCAAAGTTCCACATAGTTTTATGTATTGCATTTGTATTCAAGGGTTCTCTTATGAAATCTTAATTTCATTTTCTATTAATAACAGATATGTTTCAATGTATTGCAATTGTTCCATGAAATATTTTTTTCTTCTTTGCTGAATTTTGTTTCTTCTTTTCCCCGTTTCCCATATACTGCACACGTAATAATTGCATTTTTATGTTAAGTAAAAGGTAGGAAACCCTTATGATGCACCCACCTGACAATATTTCATGGATGTGAGGTGGTAGTTGAGTGAAAATTTTGATCAATTAACTCTGACGGATTCCATGTTGTATCCAATATTTGCATTTAAAATTTCTGGAACAAGTTCTAGTTTGAATCAGCCACAAATCAAATTGTAAAAAATCTTTCCCAGCCCAAGCCCTCTAGGCTGATCTCTTGCCTCCCTCTGCACGGCCTGTTTTTCATTCCATATCTGACAGACCAGCGCTGCACTCAGCCGGCACAGCTCAAAACAGTGATGCGGAACACTGTACTGTATCATTTTCTTCCTCCTCATATCGTTCTCTCACAAACGATGACATATACGGCACGAGCATCTCCATGGTATCTTGACACCCAAAAATTGCACGCTAAAAAGATCGGAAGTTCTGGTTTAATAGACCGAAAATATATAAATTCCGTCCCATAATGACTATTTCACAAGCAAGGCGGAGCTAGGATTTCAAGTGAATGGTGTCACTATTACTTTTAACAATGATCTGCTGGTGTCACTAGTGCAAAATAGTAAAATATATAAGGGTGCAACAAAAAATCACTGGTGTCACGTGACACCAGTGCCAACACACTGGCTCCGCCCCTGTTTGCAAGAATTGTTTTTCAACATGTTTTTCAGAATTTGAAAGATATTTTCGAAGAGTTTAGATAAATTCTACTAAAGAAAAAAAAAGTGCTTAATAAGACATGAAGATGTAGCTAAATCTATGATTTGAAGGTTCCAAAACGTAGCCCTCGTTGAGACGATCAAAATAGATATATATCACCTAAATCGGAGATCGAATGAGGAAATTATGACCTTAGCAAAAACTGTCCGAGCCTTCACTGGAGTGTCCAGCAAAGTGCCAGAGTATCGAGTACCGGTGTGTCTGGTAAACCCTCTCTAAAACCGGGATTTTACCCACCGGAGTGTCCGGTACCCGAGATCGGTTTTTGGTAGTTTTAATAGCACATCAGATCTAATTTGTTTCCTAATTGATAGGATTCGTTGCTCTATGGGGAAAGACCAGGCCAGCTCTGTATAAAGAGGCCCAAGGCCAATTGAGAGACCCCCCTCCTATTGTGAATCAAATACACCTTTATTTTTATCCTTTTTACCCTAATCTTTTTCAAACCCTAATTTCTATCTTCTCTCACCCCGACGGCGTTTGAAGGTGTTTGAAGGTGATCTGGCTAGCCTGCCAAGCCTGAATCAACCCTAAAAAAGTCTTGCTCCAATAGAATCCCTCTCGAGCTTGATCTTTTAGGTGTTGTTGTGATCGTAGTCAGATGATCACGTCGTTTCACACAGGACATGCGTGTGGTGCGTTGACTCAGATCTTTTCGACATCAACACACTTTTTGACAACTCCGTTGGGGAAGAAGGTTCAGGTTATCAAAGCCGAATCAATCTTCTCCAATCATGAGTTTCAAAGACAATGGGGAGTTTATCTTCCTGATGAAATTTGAGGAGCTTCCCGAGGAGATTCGAAAGTTGTTCATAGATCGAAAGAATGCACGAGATGATCAAGAACTCCAAGGATTCATAGCATGCTTCAACAAGGATCGACAAAGCAACATCGAACAAATCAAAGATCCATCTATTAAAAAGGTAAACTCTGATCTTGAATCTATTGAAAAGCTGACTAATATTAATATGAATCTTATTATTAATTCTTACGATGAGAGGCCAACTAATGATTTTGTTGGCCAAGTGGAGAAAACTCCAATTCGGCTATCGCAAGCCGAATCCGATACGAGTATAAAAGGTTTATCTACTACTGCACTCGAGGGGGTAACACAATAGCGCACAGATTGGTCCAATTAGTTTTGCAACCAATCTCACCGATTTTCCTGAAAATCATGACAATAAGAAACAATCAAAGACGTTGAAGGCCACAAAACCCGAGATTGGTGTTTGGAAAGTTGTTGAACCTAGATGTCGGAACAAGCATCGGAATAGAAGGCCGTGTTTGAAGAACTTTGTGCTAAAAAAGAAAAGAATACCAAAGATGCTAATCGATTTGGAAGCTATGCGCAAAAAAGTCTGATTCCAACGCCACAAAGAGCATCGAAATCGGCAATGGAATAAATCATATACATCAATGTCGATTCCATCTTATGAGCCATACATGTCTCAACCGTGAGGATCTTACAATAGCAAGCCTAATTCTTATTTCCCATGGTATTCGTGGATGCCGCCTCCTCCGATGTATTTCTATCAAGATTCAATTTCTTACGGAGGATCAGCAAAGAATAGATCAACACTATACAAAGCGACTGTTTTGATCAAAAGAATCCATCTTTAGATATAACTAAACAATGGGTGGTTAGACAAGTTTATCGTGTAAAAAAAGATTAGAATTTAGAGAAAAAATCATATACGATAATTGAGGAAAAGTCGATTATCGACACATATAAATAATAAACTTTGCCCCGAGCATAACTTAGAAAAGTAAAGAAGACTGAGCAAAAGTCATATTCGGGTGGGGGGGCAAGGTATTGAGAAAAAGAAGAAGGCAAAGAGCAAACCTACCTTTGATAAACTTCTGTCCAAATATGAGAAAGAGGCTAAAAGAATGGAAAGCAATAAGAGAGATGTGCCAAAAAAAAAGCCAATGGAGGAGATCTCCATCGCCAAAACAAAAGGTACCTCAACTTCATTGGCGAATACCTCATTGGTCTTCATCATATGTTCCCTCATTGCATATACCATAGACTGCACATTTGAATATGTTTGACTACCATCCATGGTTTAATTATGCTCTTTGGTTCCTACGCCATCATAGTCAGTATCTCAATTGGTTTTTGCCAAAGGGCAATATGCATGGGTGGCTATTAAGGCCACACAAAGATTTCTACCATTAAATTGAACTTCAATGTTTAAAGAGCCGAAATATTTAGTTGATACAATCTAACATATTGCTACAATTGACAGAATATTATTTCAGCTACTTTATTAGTTTTATTAGATATATCGGTTCTAGATAACCGATATCTTGTTTATCATCATACTTAAGAAATTTTGGGTAACAAAAATATTTTTTGGCACACTAGCTTTGCCAAAAAATAAGGGGGCATATATTGACACCCAAAATTTGCATCTTAGGAAGACCAAAAGTTCTGGTTTTCCAAACCAAATGCTCCAATTTAGTAGACCGAATAGGCAGAAAATATCTAAATTTTGTTCCATAATGATTATTTCACAAGAAATGTTTTTCCAACATGTTTTTCAGGACGTGAAAGATATTTTTGAAGAGTTTGGCTAAATTCTACTAAAAAAAGAAAAGAAGTTACTGAAAAGACATGAAGATGAAGCCAAATCCATGATTTGAAGATTCTAAGACATAGCCCTCATCGAGACGATCAAAACGGATATATGGATCACCTAAATGGTAGATCAGATGAGAAAATTATGGCCTTAACAAAAACCATCCGAGCCGTCACCAGAGTGTTTGGCAAAGTGCCGGAGTATCCGGTACCAGAGTGTCTGGTAAGCCCTCTCTGGAGTCAAGATTTTACCCACCGGAATGTCCAGCAATGTGCCAGAGTGTCCGATAGCCGAGGTCAATTTTTTTGTAGTTTTCATAGCAGATTATATCTATTTTGTTTCCTAATTGATAGGATTTGTTGCTCCAAGGGGTAAGACCATCCCACCTCTATATAAAGAGACCCAAGGCCAATTGAGAGACCCCCCTTCAAGCGTCAATCAAATATGTCTTTACTTTTATCCCTTTTACCCTATCTCTCTTCCAAACCCTAATTTTTGTTCTTCCTTCGTCCCAACAGCGAATGAAGGCGATCCGGCTGGCCTGCTGAGTCCAGATCAATCTTAGGAAGATCTTGCTCCGACGGGGTCCCTCCCGAGTTTGATCTTTCAGGTGCCATTGAGATCGTACCCAGACGATCACGTCGTTCCGCACAAGAACGTCCCTTGATTTTTGGCAAAGCTAACATGCCCAAAAACATCCATAAATTACCTGAGGGCGATGAAACTCATTGGTCTTTTGTTCTAAGGGTGATAAAACTATATCGGCCGTAAACCCCTAGTATTGCTTAACCAGGAGCCAAACTTACTTGTTTAGGTCTCCATTTTTCTTGATATTTAAAGGAGTTTGTGGAGACATTATTTTGCAAGATGGATCATTCATTTGGCTATACCATTGATCTTTGCCCTCTTGATTACACAATCTTTGCAACCTGCTCTTTTGAGTTCGAGTTAAGCCAGAGGGACACCACCTCGGCTGAAAACACTTGTCAAGAGAGTGACTACTATTTTTAAAAGTCTTAGAGTTTATAGTGTGCTTCCAATTTGTCCGATTATTTTTAATAATCAGTCCTTTTGGTGGTTCCTTAATAACCACATTGTTGACCGGATCCAATTGATGAGAATTTGATTGGTTGTCATCTATAGGTGGCTTTGTATTGCCTTTTGCTGCCCGATTGTTCAAAACGAACTTTTGGTTTATATATTTTTACAAAAGGTAGCCAAAAGTAGGTTTGAAATTTACCTTTCTATTTTTCATCTTTGGCTCATTTATTTTCCAGTTCCTTACTCCATGATTCTTCAGTTTGAGTATTTTCGGCTGGGCAGCAAGATCAACCGAATTTTGATCTTCTTGGCTTGCCCCCCCCCCCCGAGTCTAGAGGCTTTAATAGTAATTTTCAAAGACTCTTTACCATCCAAAGATTTTTCTAACACCACTTTCCTTGCAGGATTTGTGTTTTTCTGTCTTTCTTTACTGATAATCATATTCTTGCCTATGGTTGTATTGGCTTGTTCGGGCCGAATCAACATATTCACATTTTGTAGATCAATGGTATTAATAGGAAAAGGTTGTCTATCTATTTGCATCTCCTTAAAAGCCAGTTGTCCATCATTGATGGCCGATAATTTGCCTTCGAAATACATTACAATTGTTAGTGGCATGAGAGAAAGAATTATGTCACTTATAATAAGCACACCACTTTAACTCATCAAGTGGTGGGATGACATGTGACATCTTGATGTAGCCTCCTTTATGTAATTCATCAAATATTTTATCACATTTAACTACATCAAAAGTAAACATCATCTCTTCTTGCCAATTTTTATGAATCGGCTTGAGAGAATCACAAGGATGAGAGTTATTTTTAGATGGACACGAGAATTTAGCAGCATAAACATCATTTTTCTCATCATCGTCTGATTTGTTAGATTCGCAATCAACCAAACAGGATGATGAACTTTTTCATTAGATTTTGGCCCTGATTTAGACTCTAGCTCTATTTTCATTAGCCATAGCCTTTTGCAATGCTTGGCTAACATCTAAAAAATCTTGACCTTCTAGCTTTTCTTTATAATAATCAAGCAAATTAAAAAAAGCTAGATCAGCTAAGTCTCTATCAGAAATTATCAAACTGTAGAATCGGTTTTTATTATCTCTAAATCTTCTAATATAATTAGAAACCGATTCATTGATCTTTTGTTGAACCGATGTAAGATGTGACAATTTTAGTTCAGTTTCATCGGTAAGAAATACTCATGAAACTTTTGTTCTAATTGAGGCCAATTATGAATAGAATTAGGTGGAAAAGAAGTAAACCAAGTAAATGTAGCACCCGGGAGAGACAAAGGAAATAATCTTGTTTTAAGAATATCATTAGAACTTGTCTCTCCACATTGTATAGTAAATTGGCCTATGTGTTCCATAGTAGATCAACTATCATCACTGGTGAATTTGACAAAATCAAAAACCCTACAACCATGTGAAAATTGAATATACTCATAATTTTTAGGATATGGTTTTTGATATGATATGCTCTTACTTTTGCATCTAAGCCAAAGGTTGTCCTAAACATGTCCATCATCTCCGCTTTAAATTCCTCTGAGCTTTTCATATCGGCTCTCGACCGATTTGAAGCCAATTTTGGTGATGGTGTGCTATATGTATTTTTTGGTGAATAGTTCAGCAATGGATATGGAACATGATTTAATGAACTATTAGCATTAGGAAGACCACCAAAAGAATTATCAATATGAGCAGCCTTATGATATGGTGAATTGGCTCACTACATCGGCTATATGGGTGTTGGCTAGTCGAACTAGTGATTGTAGCATCAGTAAATTGTACTCCAATGTGAGTAAATTGTACCCCAATGTGAGCCAAAGTACCAATAACAGTTCAGCTTGGCGTGTGGCTCGAGGGTTGCCCATCAGAGATCTTAGGGTTTTGCCAATTTGATGGATTAATAGATTTTTCACATTGGAAGTGGTGGCATCAAGAGCACTACCAGAAAGCTTTCTATCAACCTTCTTTTCCATTGTTTGTAAGCAAGTAACAAGCATATCACCAAAATTTTTAGCCAAAGCATCAAACTTATTGTTAAGACTTGCACAAATAGCAGAATCAATCATATTGGCCATGTCAGAACCGAGGATAGATGTGGGCATATTAGTGGTTACCTCTGATTTAACAAATGGTAGGATGGGATCTTTGACTTGCTTGATGTTGCTTTGTCGATCTGTCGTGTAGCACGCTTCCTTCCGAGCTTCTTCGGGAAGATCTTCAAATGGCGGTCTTCGGGAAGATCTTCAAATGGCGGCATCACGATGTTCTTTGGCGAGATTTCGGAAGACATGATGTGGAAAAGATGATTTGGCTTGTATAGCCGGAACCTTTCTTCCCTAGCAGAGTCTCTAAAAAGTGTGTTGACGCCGAAAAGATCCAGATCAACGCACCACACGCATGTCCGTGTGTGAAACAACAGGTTTGCCAGGGAAGGATCTCAACATTCAGATCAAGCTCGAGAGGGACCCCGTCGGAGCATGATCTTTCTAAGGTTGATCCCGGCTCAGCAGGAAGAATAAAAATTAGGGTTTGAAAGAGAGATAAGGTAAAAGAGATAAAAGTAAAGACATATTTGACTGACAATTGGAGGAGGTCTCTTAATCGGCCTTCAGGCTTTTTATATAGAGTTGGGATGGTAGTTGGGATGGTCTTACTCCATGGAGCAACGGATCCTATTAATTAGGAAATAAATTAGATCTGATCTACTATTAAAACTATCGAAAACCAACCTCGAGTACAAGACACTCCATCACATTGCCGGACACTTTGGTGGGCAAAATCCCAGTTTCAGAGAGAGGGCTTATCGGACACTCCGGTAATATACCAAAAACTCCGGCACTTTGCCAGATACTCCAGTGAAAAGCCATAATTTTCTCATCTGTTCTTGATCCATATATCCGTTTTGATCGTTTCAGCGAAGGCTACATCTTAAAATCTTCAAATCATGGATTTGGCTTCATCTTAGTGTCTTTTTAATCACTTCTTTCCTTTTTAAGTAGAATTTAGCTAAACTCTTCGAAAATATCTTCCACTTCCTGAAAAAATGTTGAAAAACAATTTTTTGCGAAATAATCATTATGAGATGAAATTTAGATATTTTCTACCGTATTCGATCTACCAAACTAAAGCGTCTGGTTTGGAAAACCAGAACTTTCGGTCTTCTCAAGAGGCAAATTTTGGGTGTAAACACATCTTTTGTTGATTCCTTTCTTGTACCATGCGCATTGGCTGCCAAGTCTTTGAGAAACATCAAACATCCCACATGGCTGCATCCCCAGATTTTTGTAGCCATCCAGAAACTGCTGCACCACTGGGACTTTAATTCCCCAATATAACGTTGGGCACAAACATCGAAAATCATGGTGGCAATCCCAGTCAAGCAAGGCTGAACAAGCAACCGTCATGGCGTAAAACTCCCTGCCAGTCTTGAACTCTTGGTCCTTGTCTGCACCCGAGCATCCTTGTGTTGATCTCGTTCCATGGCAAGTCATGGAGAGCAGCGAACAATGAGCCTCTTTCCAATCTCCATATCAGTCGCTGCAGCCATACGTGCTCAAGACCATGGATTCTGTCACGCTTCACAGAACATTGATGGTGTGTTCGCCGGTGAACTCTGTCACCATACATGCGTCATGTCCAGCGATAAGGCCATGATGAGCTACAGGATCAGCGACATGGCGAAGGTTGAGCTACAGGAGGCTGGCATGACTTCAACAGCTAATAGCGCAGGAACAGCAACAGAAAATATATGCTGTTCTTCCCTCTGCTTCTCCTCTTTGTTCTTCTCTTTGTGTCGCCAAATTTTTGAGATTAATACCAGTTCCACACTATGCAAGAAACGGCTAAAAGACACAACACCCGTGTTGGTCAATGATGCGCAGGAAAAAAGAGGAGCTTTGTAGCAGGAGATGTTTTTTATGCTGGTGTGCTGGGAGAGAAATTACAGGACAACGGGACCGTCGCTTCCGTGGAGGTGCCCTCACAGCCATCCTCGGTACTGGCAACTCTGTCACCCAAGATTGCTTTGGCGCAGTCAGCAAACATGGATGAGGGAGCGGTAGGTATACAGCTTGAAGGGCAGCAGATCGCTATGGAAGCGGCGACTGGTATGTATGATACTGCTGTGTCCCCAGCTCCTCAGTATTTGGTGCTGGAGAGGTATCTTTTTCAGGGTGCTGGACAGCAGCAGGGCAAGAAATCTAACGTCTCCTTAGCTGAGGCTTTTGCTGCGGCGGCAGGGATCAAAGAGGCATCAACAATGCCATCTCGTTCCAGTCCTCGGCTTGCAAAGGTTGTGGATGAGCATATACTGGAGAAGGCAAAGAAATGTGCTGCCTGGAAGAATCTAGAAACAAATGAAGGTAATATTTTGGATCCTCTTTCTCATATCTCCCGAATGTGGTTATTAGCTGTAATCTAACAAACATAGGTATTTCTTTGGGGAAAAGTGATAGCATTGTCTCTGATTCAGTCAAATTTTTAAATGATTTGGAACATAATAGAACTCTTCCAAAATTTTCCAATAGAGTAGAGAAAGAAGATTGCAGTTCTGTTTTTTCAGACATTGATGAGGATGATGATCTTAAAAATATCACTCTTGGTTATTTTTGTTGTGACCTTATGGAGGAAATAATGAATGAAGACAGTGATCACGTAAGTCGTGAGTTCCAAACTGTCTTTGAAAAGAATAAATCAAAATCTTCAGCTAAGAAGAAGAGATTAGATTGGCCAAGAAAAATAAAAATTGTACATCATGAAAGGAATCTTTTGGAATAGCCGAGGTTTGTTTCAGACCTTTCAAGAGAGCAGAAGTTAGACTTCATTGCCCTCTTGGAAACCGGGGAAAAAAGAATTTCCACAACATGCTTTAAACAATATTTGTGGCGGACAAAACTTCCTTTGGCACTGACCGAACCACGTGGGTGGTTCGGGGATCCTTCTACGGGTTGATTTGGATGTTTATGACACAGGAGGTATAGATGAAGGTGATTTTTATGTTAAGTTCCTCCTTAAAAATAACGAGGATGGCTTCCAGTGGGTCCTTATAGCAGTTTATGGGGCTGCTCAAAAGGAATACAAGGAAGCTTTTCTAACGGAGCTTGTCCAAATCTCTTCTAAAGTAACTCTGCCATATCTTGTTGGGGGAGATTTCAATATCATAAGACGCCCACAAGAAAAGAACAACGATAGATTTGATAAAAGATGGCCCTTTTTGTTTAATGTCATTATAGGCAGCTTGGACTTAAGGGAGCTAGAGTTATCAAATCGTAACTATACATGGGCAAACTTGCGAGAGGTTCCAACATATGAAAAATTGGATCGAATTCTTCTATCCACAGAATTGGAATTAAAATTTTCACTTTTGTTTTCTCAAAAAAAAGTTCACTTTTGACTGTTCAAGCTTTGAACAGGGATATTTCAGATCATACCCCACTTTTATTAGACTCAGGTACGGGCACCCATGGTTGTTTACACTGTTCAGATTTGAATTAGGGTGGCTCTTACGAGATGGTTTTTATGAGTTAGTGTCAGAAGTTAGGCAGAAAGTATCTAGAGGACAAACACCGTTTCAACGATGGCAACACAAGATCCAAAGACTAAGGCAGTTTCTCAAGGGATGGGTTAAGAATACAAGCAGCAAATATAAGAAAGAAAAGGCTGAAATTATAAAGAAAGCAGGTGCATTAGACAAAAAAAGCTGAATCTCAACTTTTAAGTCATAGTGAGCTTGATTTAAAACATTGTCTAAAAGAATGATTAGCCCAGCTACTTCGAGAGGAGGAATTGAAATGGTATCAACGAGCCAAAACAACTAAGTTGTTCCACGGAGATTGTAATACCATGTATTTCCATTTAGTGGCTAGTGGAAAACATAGAATGACAAGGATTTTTCAGCTGGAACAAGAAGAAGGGATTGTAATGGGAGAGGAAAAGCTTAAAATCTATATAACCAACTACTATAAAAATCTCTTTGGTGCCCTTTAAAAAAGTAATTTTAGTTTAATTGAGGCTTACAAGGATGATATTCCACATATCCAAATGGAAAATGACATCCTAATCAGTAAATTCACCGAACAAGAAGTTACAACAACAATTTTTCAAATGGAACATAACAAAGCGCTAGGACTGGATGGCTTCCCCGCAGAGAAACCTTTTGGGAGCTCATTAGAGGTGACTCATGGCACTCTTTCATGAATTCCATAAAGGAGAGCTGCCTTTGTTAGCCTCAACTTTGGTATTATTACTCTCTTGCCACAAAAGAAAAGGAATCAAAACAAATTCAACAGTTTCTATTCAATTATGTTTTCAGGGTGGTCTTTTTTCTACCCTTTGTGAGCTTTGAGCCTAAGAGCTCTTGGTTTGCTTTGTTCGCTGTGTACATCACCTTAACGATGTAGAGGCAGGAATTTGTTCCATTATCTAAAAAATTTGAGACGTGGAATTGACATGCAACTGTAATACCATATCAGAGAAGCATCATTTATAGACACGTCTCCATTTCATTCGAACAAACAAAAATCGACTATGATGCAGTAACATTTGAGATGCGAGTAAGGAAAATGGATCTCTGATTATATGGCAGATCATAAGTGACGCGGATACTTTACACGCATCTCCAATCGCAAGGTACATTAAATATGTGGATAATTGAAACGTGTCTATGGTTACAGTCACAGGAAATGCGAGACTCAGCTGCTTTACCCGTGTCTCTGAATGCAAATCTCTACTAGACAACATGTACGATGTAACACAAAACTTAATTATATCTGTTGTCTCTGCCCTGCCAGGTGCTAGCTGTGAATGATGCCACTCCTGGGCCTGCAGCGCGCCACCTCCACTGGGCTCCCTATAACCTCGATACTCCTCTTGTGATGTGTCCATGGCTCCTGATCTTCTGTCAGGTCATGGTGGCTCTCAATTTGCTGGAGATGCAACACACAATCGATGTAGCTTCAAATCAACACGATTTGAACCCTGAAATCGCAGCATTACTTGTGGTTATCGACCGTGTGATGCCCGTTTGACCTCGTTAAGAAGGCTAATGTTTGCCTGTGAATCGTCGTGCCATTTGTATAAGATAGCAAATTAGACCTTTTTCAATAAATTGTACTGTTTTCTTTTGGCATCCTTCTTGTTATCATATAGAGGGTGAGAGAAGCATAATTTCCATCTTGCTTTAAACTTGCGACTAATATTTTTTGACTCCACATCACGACTTGTGTACGCGCTACTTTATCTCGTATGAACCTCAACATTCATATGTATCTGAGGTATGTCTAATGTTCACATCTTGTGTGTGTGCTAATTATCTCTTATCAACCTTCACATTATTATGTATTTGTGCTGCTTATCACTTACTCTATTTGTTCCTAAATTATTGGCATGTTGACTTCTAATATTAACTGTGACCATTTGTCTTATTAAAAATAGATAAATTTCATATTTTTTATACTTTGATTTATTATAAAAAAATATTTGAAACATGGCTTATAATTTTATATATTTTAACTAATTTTTTTAGATAAGACAAAGGGTCAAGGATGATGTTAGAAATCAACAACAGACATTAATTTAGGAACGAAGAGAGTAGGTTTTAGTCGCACATCAGGGTGACCTGGAACATTGGTCATGACTTTCCTGTAGGTCATACAAGGTGTCTAGCCAGCCGGTCTGCACTGTGGTAAGTTGTATGGTATCACGGTTTTAGGTAAAAGAGGTACAACATCCTCTTCGCCTTAAATAAACATTAGAGAATAAAATTACTTCTCATAGGACACATGGTTATTTGGCTATTTGAGTACTCTCTGGTATCAAAAAGAAAGTCGTTTTGACAAGGTTTTAGTCAACTATTGTGAATATAAATCACAAATATTTTTTAATCTGTTAAGCTTACATATGTAGAACTTATATGATTAGATTTATCCTGAAAAATACTTTCATAAAACTATACATATGTCACCTTCTTATAAACATTTTATATAAAATAAGAGTCAAAGTTATGTTTTGAAGGCTATATTGTTGTCCAAACTACTTCCCTTTAATACCAGAGGGAGTAGCATTCACCGAGATGGGCCGGCTAATGTGTGAATGGGATGGTTGGCATAGTCTTGTATTGTATATTGATGATGGGGACAATTCACCAAAGGCCACAGGAAAAGGAGGGAATCCACAGAACACCATTACTAAACAAAGCATCCAGAGAACGCCACAGCCGATGTAGCAATTCACCTGCCGCATAGCACCATTTTACCCAGCTGTATTTTTCTTTTTTTTTTTTATCAAATATTAGAAGTGAACGGATGCTACTGCCCTTTCCATATCCAAATCTCATCCCGCCTGTGTGCGCCCAGAGCAGCCCGACGCCAGAAGAAGAGCTGCACCATGAACCCTAACCCTAGTCCTCAGCGATGGCGGGTGCCAGGCAGGGCGCGGGCGGCGAGGCTCGTGGCGGCTAGGCAAGCGCGCGCGCAAGCGGCCACACGGGGGCAGGCGCGTGCAGGTGGGTCCAGCATGGCGACGGGTGCAGGTACATGTCTGTTCATTGTGTCTCTGGCACCTTCCTCCTAGCTCAGTATGGATGCTAACTGCACCCTCATTTTGGCATGATTCAGATCTCTTACCTGCAAGCAGCACTAATGGCTGGATTATGTTCTCAAATAATGTCAAGTGTGACTGTGTAAACAACAACCTTTCTGAGAGCTTTAATTGCTGGATTAAAAAGATAAAAGACTTGCCTATTGTTGATCTCATTTATACGTTGAGGCAGATGACAATGGATTTGTTCGACAAGAGGAGAAGGATTGTAAGCAAACTCTCTGGCATCATTCTTCCAACAGTAATTAAACAACTCAAAGCCAAAACAAGAGGATTAGGCCACATGAGGGTTTCTAAAGGGCTGCATAGTGCTGAAGTATTTGGTTTTCATTATGATATGACACCGTGGAGGCATGAACAGACACACTTGCAGTTGTGGCGAGTGGCAAATGATTGTAAAGCCATATCCTCATGCTTTGGCTTTTATTCAGATGTTTCCAGATGTTGACATGGATTCTTTTGTCTATGAGTATTACAGTGTAGAGAGGTTCAAGGCAGCCTATAGCAGCTCTATTCCTCATATGACGGACAAATAGCAATGGACCCAAGCGGATATGGGTTTCAAGCTACAGCCACCACCATTGAGAAGAGGTCCTGGAAGACAAAGGAAATATAGGTTTAAAGCTACTCATGAACCAGGAGAAAAGAGGCAACAAACACTACAACAAATTTGTTAATCCGTGACATATTCATCATGACGAATTTAGAAATCGTCATTAATGGTGCAGCAACCCATTAATCAGTGACGTTTTAAAATTTTTTGTCACAGAACAGTAGAAATCAATGACATTTTAAAATTTTCGTCACGGTTCGCTGGTAATCAATGATGTTTTAAAAAATGTAGAGAATTTGGACATCGTGAAACTGGAAATTGCCCTCTAAATGGCCCAAAAAAGAGGTGAAATAAATCTGATCTGTTTTCATTTTTCCCATAATTCTTGTACCTAGACATTGCCTACTAATTCATTAATTATCATGTAGGAAAAGGAAGCCCCAACAAAAAAGGAAGGAAAAAAGGCCTATGACAGCACAAGCTGAAACCATTTCACCGGCGTCTATAACTCGAACAATAGTCAATTTGGTGAAACAGGTTCATCTAATTCTAGTGTTTCAGCTAAGCGGTTGTTGGTGCTTCCCCATTATGGAGATGATTGTTAAACTGTTTTTGAGATGTGATTTCTTATCTTTGACGCACTATGTATGTTGGATATGGATCCCCATGTTTTAATTTGGTTGACTGTTATGTTTGTGTGGTCGCAAAAACTTATTTACATAACTGCTATGTTGTTGAACCATATGTGCCCCAACTTCATGGCAAAATTTAAATCTTTTTGGCTGTTCCAAATTTTTATTTCCTAACTTTTCAAGTTTTAGTTGAGACCATACTGTTTTTAAAAATTCTTTTCGATTTTTTGAATTAATGGCTGTTCAAAATTTTAATTTATTAATTTTTCAAAATTTTGTTGAAACCATACTGTTTTTAAAAATTATTTTAGATTTTTTAAATTAATAAATTTTGAAATCTCATGGCGTAATGTTTAATTTTGACTGTCCAAATTCAAATATTAAATTTGATATTTTTTCTAGTTTTAACTGAAAATATACTGTTTTTAAATTTATTTTGGTTTTTCAATTAATAAATAATGAAATTTGGGTTGTAGATCTTGCGGCGCTCATGCTCTGATGGCTTCTCAGGGGTAAATCCGATGAGTCCACTGCTTAGAGGTAGCATTATGCGGATGCGTTGTTTACTAATGACCTTCTCTGGATGGCGTCTCATGAATTGGCTCATTGAGATGAGAGCACGATGACTAGAATGGTCAGAGAACCAGTGACGATAGCAGGCCCATAGTACTGGATTCGTTGAATGGGCCTATGGGTATAGAGAGTCTTGCACAGTCACAACTTCGTCCTATTTAAAATATTATCTCCAATTTTAATATATTGACATTGTTGACTTTTATTATTAATTTTAACCATTCGTCTTATTTAAAAGTATTTGATAAATATTATATAATTTGTTCTATCACTAAAGGTATTTAATACTACCCAGTCCCAACAGAAACTTATTTCTAGTTTTTGTTAACTACAACTTTCACCAATAATTTCTATAGATTGGATTAAATTTAAAAATATAGTATTTGTACTTTTAAATTCATAAAAATAAATACTTTCATAATATATATAATTTATATTATTAAAATTAATTAAATTTATCAAAAAAATAGTGGTCAAAGTCGTAGTCAATAAAATCTAGAAATAATCTTCTATTGAGATGGAGGGAGTATACAACTAATAATTTTACACATTTGAACAAAACTTTAAAATAATACAAATGGTAAAAGGTGATGTTAGAACTCAATTGTGTCAATAACTCAAAACAGAGGGAGTACCATTCCCTTATTTGCCATCAAAAATTTACTTTTTCCTTATCTGCCCACTAGATTTAATTTTGCTTCTATTTTATGCCATGATTAACATTTGCTTCTAGCTAAAAATAAGCAAAGAACTTGAATTTCAGAAAATCCATAGATATATTACTTATATATTACTGGAATTTATATTTTTCATATGTTTATGATTAAAAATATAAATTATGATTAAAATACTCAATGCAGTCAGTTAGATTCAGAAAATAGAGTATTTTACACCAATATTTACAAA
>BCLG01001616.1:0-13773 GCA_001602295.1 Zoysia matrella | reverse complement strand
ATGCCATGATTAACATTTGCTTCTAGCTAAAAATAAGCAAAGAACTTGAATTTCAGAAAATCCATAGATATATTACTTATATATTACTGGAATTTATATTTTTCATATGTTTATGATTAAAAATATAAATTATGATTAAAATACTCAATGCAGTCAGTTAGATTCAGAAAATAGAGTATTTTACACCAATATTTACAAAATTTTAATCCTGAACATATGGAAAATATAAATTCATGCAATTTATAAGTAATATGTCTAATAGTAGATTTTTTTAAAATCTAAGTTAGAAATGCATTTTTGGCTAGGAGGAAATGGTGATCATGGCATAAAAAAAAAACAAAATTAAAGGTAGTGGTAGATAAGAGAGAAATAAATTTTTGATGGCGAATAAGGAACTTCCTAGTTATATCCCTTATCACCCACCTCACACTGGCAATACTAGAATGATCATTTACCCCCATAAACCTGCATGCTGAGTCCAGATAGACTGATATTTTGAGATGATAGAAAACAGAATTATGTGAGCACAGCTCAGCTGATTATGTTCTTGTTGTGGCACTTTTCTCTCCCGAGCTAGTTCGATTTCGAGACTTCGCAAGGCTGCCAAGCCACTAGAATGTACTAATAAAGGTAGGGTTTGTGCATGAATACTGATATGCCTCTGTATAAGTATATTTGCTTGTGTTGAGTTTGGACAAACAAAAAGTAATAAATTTTTCATAAAAATCCTACCATCGTGGCTTTAATAGATAAATATGTCTATAGTTCACTAATTGGTTTACAACTGGTCTCTCTCTGTCTCTCTCTCTTTTAGAACCTGAAAAAGGAAAGCGACTGAAGAATAAACAATCATTGATGTTCACATCTCAATATTTTGAAATCGATACAATGCTTCTTAGTGCTGATCTAAACAAGGGTAGATAATGAAGCACTAACGTTCACATTTACTTTACCATACGGGCAATCATGTCGTACTATCAAGGACCATTTTTGCAATACCACAAACCCACAGACACCGGTAACAAAATGCTAGCCGAAGTTTGCCTATAAATAAGGCCCCAAAATCAAACACACTCCTCACAACTCCAAACCAGCACATATCTCAGCAGAGAGACTCGTCACTAGAACCCACACAAAGCAAGCACGAACCGATGGCGAAGGCACAGACAATGGGCGCGCTGCTCGCCTTCGTGGTCGTTCTCGCTGCAACGGCAGAGGTGGCGCAAGGCATCTGTAACCTGTCTAGGGAGGGCATCCGGGCCTGCCAGCCAGCGGCGGCGACCCACAACCCGACGAACGCGCCGTCAGCTGAGTGCTGCTCCGCGCTGGCGGGGGCCGACCTGCCGTGCCTCTGCCGTTACAAGAGCTCCGCCGGCGTTTGGGTGAGGTTCTACAGGATCGACATCAACCGCGCCATGGGCCTGCCAGCCAAGTGTGGCCTCGAGATGCCGGCCAACTGCTGATAGCCGTCTGGTCAGCAGTGATATGCATCTGCGTGCACCAGTGCATCAAGACATACGTATATGCTACTATATATATCTACGAAATGGAATAAGTCATGATCTATTTAAGCTTCATTCTTCTGCACTGCAACATTTCAGCTCTGAAACAGATAACTGTGCAGTGTAGAAGAGGTGTCTAAGAACTGTCTAATGTAATACATGTCTCGTCCACTGCAAAATGGGCGTGAATAATATGAATATCTTTCTTGCAAGCTAGCGTCTGGCTGGGGGTATCTTGTAATGATGCATATATAAGCTTGTCTTCATAATATTCAAGGACTTCTCTTATGCTGACCCTAGTCTCTACTCTTTAAAAAGCATAGTTTTTTTTTCTATATACACACGATAAAATGTTCCAACAGAGATGAGTTAGACTACGTAAACATAAAAAATACACTCAGAGTTATCTCTTCTTACAAATCTAATATATAAAATCTCTCTACAAATACCTTTTACAAATCTAACGGATGAGCTCTTTCGAATCTTCCAAATCATAGATCTATATGGACTATTATTAGTTAACAAAACACAACTACTCGTAACAAATATATGAGATCAAGGAGAATTGTTAAAAAACAAAACAAAAAAATATTAATATATTGTTTTTTACGTCTAAGGGCAGTTCGGTCATGTTGGTGTGTCTCTGTCGGCCATCAACATCAAACAGTAATTATAATTAATTAAAGAGTAAATTTGGATTTATGTTCCTTGTTTCATCAAATCTTAGATTTTTTTATCGTCATATTGCTTAACAAAACACCGTCTCTATATAGAAATAGCTACGAATGACGTGTGTTGATGTCAAAATTGAGTCGGGGCCAACGCACCACTCGCACGTCCGTGTGTGAAAACGCCAATGTTTATTCAATGTCACGTTTGAGGCAGCATCTAGACAATTCCGCCTCGGGAGGGACCCTGTCGGAGGAGGATCATTTTAGGGATAATCCGAGCTCGATCAGGTCAGCCAGATCACCTTCAAACGTCGCCGAGATGAATGAAGAATAGCACGAGGGTGGAGTAAGAGGATTAGAGTTTGGAGAAGAACAAGGTAAAATATTTTGATCGATTGAGATCATCCTCAACCGACCATGAGTCTCTGTTTTATAGAGGAGAGTTGGTCTTATCTGCAGAGGAATAATCCCACGAGTTAGAAAACAAATTAGAATCAATCAGCTGAAAACTTTTCTAAATCAGCATTATCGGAATTTTCGGTAAAGTGCCGGACACTTCGGTAAGATACCGAGACTCTGTCGTGTAATTTCGGAAACTCGAGAGGGCTCACCGGACACTTCGGCAACGTGACAGACATTTCGGTGGGCTAAGTGCCTGAACCTGAGAGAGCTTACCAGACATTCCGAGAACGTGCCGGACACACCAGTGGGCTAAGTGCCCGAACCCGAGAGGACTCACCGGACACTCTGGCAACTCTGGTGGGCTAAGTACCCGAACTCGAGAGGGCTCACCAGACACTCCGGCAACGTGCCAGATACTTCGGTGGCTCTGTGATTTTTGGGTGTCAACATATCCACCGAAAACCTCTGAGCGATGGTTTTCTTGACTCACCGGCCATTATATTCAATTTTGGCAAAGATGTTCTTCACATCGGCCACTTTTCTCTTACGCTTCTTATCATGCACTTAGATGATACTTTTTCAAGTATCGGCCGTTAAGGGTCCTAGGCAATGATTCTCTGCGAACATCTTCCAACATGTTTGTATTTCTGGCGATGATTTTTACTATTCAGTGTGGCCCTTCCCAACTAGAAGACTATTTTTCAAATTTGTTGCTTTTTGAGCCTACGGGTAGAATAGTTTTCCAAACCAATTCGCCCACCTGAAAATTTTTTACTTTCACCTTCTTATTGTAGGCTCTAGAAACTCTAGCCTTGTCTCTCAATTTCTTTTAAGACATTTAAATACTTATCGGTGACTTCATCGATATTGTTTAGCATTAGAGTTCTATACTCATCGGTGAATAAATTATTTTGTTTAGCTAAACTTAGAGCTCCAAGATTTACCTCGACGGGTAAAACGGCCTCTTGTCCATATACAAGTTTATAGGGCGTTACTTTAGTTGCCTCATGCCTAAATATTCGATAAGCCCATAATGCTTTCGATACGACTTCATGCTATATCTTGGGATAGTCTTCTATCTTTTTCTTAATGAGTTTGATCAACGTTTTATTACTAGACTCGACCTCACCATTGGCCTGAGCATAATATAGAGATGAATTGAGTATCCTAATTCTTTGGGATTTGGTAAACTCTTTAACATGACCGGATGTAAAAGTACCCTAGTCAGTAGATAAAATTTGAGGTATGCCGAACCTATGAATAATATGCTCGATAAAGAACTCAACTACCTCTTTGTGTGTCATGTTCTTGAGAGCCACCGCTTCGGTCTATTTGGTGAAGTAATCCGTTGCGATCAACATGAAACGATGTCCCTTCAAAGATGGAGGATGTATTTGCCCTATAAAGCTCAATCCTCATCCTCGAAATGGTCATAGTTTTATGATAGGGTTCATCGTGGCTGTGAGTGCCAATTGAATGTTTCTAAATCTTTGGCACTCTTCGCATCTTTTTTAGTAGCGGTAGAAATCGACAATCATGGTTGGCCAATAAAATCCGGCTCTCTTTAACAACCATTTCATTTTTGAAGCTGATTGATGCGTACCACAAATGCCCTCGTGAACTTCCTCCGTAGCTACTCTAACCTCGTTATCACCCAAACATTTCAAAAGCAAATCATCACCCATTCGACGATATAAGTCACCATCGATCAAAGTATACTTAAAAGCCATATGTCGAACTTTCCTATTTACACTTTGGGTTGGGCTACGACTGTATGAAATTACGCGTGATCTCCAATCAAGTGATTCGGTATTATCACGGTTTGACATGTTAGTGTCCGAATGGTCTAATTCTAACACTTCAAGCATCGGTTTCTTATTGACTAAAAATTTACCTTTACTAACATTATAACCCAATGCTTGTTGAGCCAAATCATTGGCTTCATTGTTTTCTAGCCTAGACAAATGATGTATGCACACTTATCTAAGATGGTATTCAATTATTCGTCTAAGCATTAAAAATTTCTAGAAATTTGTTGCATTACTAATAATGAATCACCGAAAGCCTCTACATGCTTAACCCCATAAACTCCGACAACTCTAAACTGAACAACAATGCTTCATATTCGACTTGATTATTGATGCAATCATACTCTAATCTGTTTGAGAATTCAAAGTGTGCATCATGAGGAGATACTAAAACCACACCAACACCTTGACCCTATTTACAAACTAATCCATCAAAATATAAGTTCCAAGGGGTAAAAGTAACATAAGAAACATCTAGATTATGTTCTAAATCAATCTGATATTCAACAATAAAATTAGCAACAATTTGGGCTTTCTTGGATTTCAACGATTCGTAAGCCAAATCATATTCAATCAATGCATAAGCCCATTTACCAAGCCTGCCACTAGAAATCGGCCTATACAACATATGTTTAATAACATCGGTTTGACAAGCAACTACACAAGTGCTAGATAGCAAATAATATCTCAACTTGGTGCGAGCATGATACAAGTAAAAGCATAGTTTTTCGATGAGAGTGTACCTTGTTTCTCCATCCACCAACCGTCGACTCACATAAGTGATCACGTACTCCTTTTTCTCGGCTTCTTATGTCAAAACAGCACCAATCACATCATCTTTCGCCGCTATATAGAGACAAAAAGGGACTCCTCCCTTAGGCACCCTAAGTACCAATGGCGAAGACAAGTAATCTTTGATCTTATTAAAAGCTTCTTGCTGTTTTGCCCCTCAAGTAAATTTGGCTTCATTTTTTAGCCGAAAAATAGGAATAAATGTATTAATCTTCCTCGACAAGTTGAAAATAAATTACCTTAAGTAATTCACTTTTGCTAAGAAGCTTTGCAACTCTCTCTTACATGTAGGCGCTTGCATATTTTTAATTGCTTCTATCTTCTTAGGATCTATTTCTATGCCCTTTTCATGAATTACGAAGCCTAAAACCTTTCCGACCAATACACCAAAAGCACATTTGAGCGGATTCATTTTCAAACTGAAACAACGCATTCGGTCCAAAGCAAGTTACAAATCGGCCGATTTAATCACCACATCATCTATGTAAACCTCCATGATAACATCAAGCAAATCATGAAAAATAAAGTTCATGGCTCGTTGATACATGGCACCTGCATTCTTCAATCCAAAAGTCATGACAACCCACCAAACAATCCTACAAAATATTTAAAAGCAGTTTTAGACATATCCTCTTCGGCTATAAAGATTTGGTTATATCTCGCATTACCATCAAGAAAGCTAATAACTCTATGGTCGGAAGCATCATTAATCAACATATCGGCTATAGGCATAGGATACTCATATTTAGGAGTGGCTCTATTCAAATTTCTAAAGTCAATGCAAACTCTAATCTTACCGGTGTTCTTCTTTTCCACCAACAAGATGTTGGAGATCCCCTCCGCATACCTGTAAGGTCTTATAAATTTCGCATCAAGTAATCGGTTAATTTCTTCTTTAATCCGATAATGCATATTCGGATTAAACCAGCTCATCAGTTTCTTAAAGGTCTAAAATCAGACTTTATTGGAAGCCGATGCTCAACTAACTCGCGGCTCAACCCGAGCATTTCATTATAAGACCATATAAAACAGTCCACATATTCTTTTAGTAAACCGATTAACTTCACCTTATAATCGAAATTCAGATTTTTATTTATATAAGTTGGTCTTAAATTATCATCGATGCCAAAGTTCACCTCCTCAAGAGGATCGACCGATGTGAATCTTTGTCCTAACTTATCTGTATCTTCTATTTTCTCGATAGCTTCGCACATATCATTCGTATTGGACCGATAGTATTCCACTCTCTTTTGCAACCAATCAAGATTAGAATCCATTAAATCACATTATATGATTGAGCCAATTCTCCATCGGCTTTACATTGACCGGTATAAAACCATATCTAGTTACGCTAAGAAAATCATAATACGTCAAGTCTAAACCGGTCAAGCACTTGACGACGTCATGCGGCAAAGAAGATGGTTCGGCCATAGCAACACAAGCCGATGCATCTGCATTAACCACCTCTACATCATCACCAATCCATTGTATCAAGAATTGGTGAAAGGTAGAAGGAACACATTTATTGGCATGAATCCAATCACGTTCTAAGATCAAGCTATAACTACCGCGCACATCAACAACAAAGAAAGTGGTAACCATGGTCTTGCTTCCAACGGTGAGTTTCATAGAAGCGACCCCTTTAGCCTTGATAGGGTCTCCTCCTCTCACACCGTTCAAAGTCATGTTGGTCCGGATGAGCTCGTCATCATCCTTACCTAGCTTCTTAAACAAAGAATACGACATTAAATTTACAATAGCACCGCCGTCTACAAGCATGCGAGAAATCGGTGAATCATTAATATGACCTCTCACATAGAGAGATTTCAAATAGTTCTTTGATTCATCGGGCTTTTCGAAGATATTATTTTTCGGCCCAAAGTCGAATTGTGCCATGACTTCTTCTTCCTCTATAAACGAATAATCAAAAAGGAATAAGCAAATAGTGTTAATGTCCATACCTTTATGAGGCGGTGTAGGCTCGTAGTCTAAGAGGTCATCGTCGTCGAACTCGGACGTGTCTACGTCTCCCTTAGGCGAGGGCGCTATGGAGTAGCCTCCGCTTCCTCCGTCACCGATGGAGTAGAGGCCTCGGGCTACTTAACCCTCCACTGCTTACCTTGAGAGACCATCAACTTGATCTCGTTGAAGACCTCGTTCCTCTTTTTCTCCACCTCCTCTTCTTGCATCTTTCGGAGGCGCAGCCTTTGAAGATTCCTCTTTTGAGTGTGGATCAAGCCAAGTGGACACCACCTCGGTTGCGTGTACTTGGAGGAGCTCTTTCTGCTGCTAGCTTCATGGTCATGAAAAACCTTTTCAATCGGATCATCCAAAGTGATCGGTCCCATGAAGACTCTCCCAATTTTGACATCGGTTGTGCCGATTTTCACGACACCTTCGAATGCACTCTCTTGATGAACAACGGTGGAGGGAGCATGTTCATTACCTTTCTTCGGGCGCCACTCTTGCTTAGGTGCAGTGGTAGAGCTCCCTCCTTAAACCATGATCAGTTGAGAATCCGTCCAATCCAGAATAGGGTTGGAGAGCCTTGTGAAGACATCCCCTCTCAGTCTATTCCACCCCGGATGAAATGGCATGTATGGCCTCGGTGGAACGGACCTTGATGGCATAGGCATCGGTGGCACGAGCATCCACGGTCCCATGCATGGATGCCACATCGGGAACGGTGGGCAAGTCATAGGATAGAACCATGGCGACGGCACTCCGAAGCCATGTGGAGGAAAAGGAGGAGAAGGCATGTGCACATTCGTAGTTAGCCTCATCTTCCTTGGTCGGCTGCCTCCTTTAGGTAGTGATCTTGATCGCTTCATAGACCGATTATTCGAATTGGTCTTTTGATTCTTGTACCTAACCATGAGCCGGTCAAAGACGCTTCTAGGCCCCATCTTCCAATCCGTGGATTTATCTTGATTCACCTTCCACTTGCCCACTTCAAGATTCGTCGGTTTTATCATCTTGGGCTGTGGAGCTTGCCCCTAGTATACAGCCTGGGATGCTGACTTTTAGAAATTCTTGACCGTCGGAGGACTTCTCGAGCATCAGCTTCCTAGAGGCACCCTTCTTACTTGAAGAAACGGGCATCTCATCCTCGATGATCATGTTCTTTCCTTTAGTTGTATCGGCTTGATGAGGCCGAATCAACACCTTAGGGTTAAGCTTTAGAGTGTGGACAGAGAAAGGGTGCTTGTCGATCTGCATCTCTTTAAGACTCAATCGTCCCTCATTAAGGGCCGATTGAACTAGTCCACGGAAAACATTGCAATCATTAGTAGCATGAGAATAAGAGTTATGTCATTTAAAATATATCTTACGCTTAATCTCATTCGTCGAAGATAAAGTATATGCGATCTTAATGTATCCACCTTTGTGCGGCTCATCAAATATTCTATCACATTTGGCTACATCAAAGGTGTATTTCACATCGTCTTTTCGATTCTTATGAACCGGTTTGAGCGAATCACAAACAAATAATTTGGCCTTAGAGGGCCAAACAAACTCGACAGCCAAGATATCATTGGAATTATCATCGGAGCTATCCGAATCACATTCTACGACGTGCACGCTACGGCGGGTCTTGTAGTCATGTTTATTTCTTTGCTTCGGCTTTCTTGAGCCGAAGCCCTTTGTTGGAGGTGGGTGAGTGTAAGAAAATCGTATCCCTCCAACTTTTTTTAAGATGCGATCGTAAAACACTAAAAGCTAGGTCGTCCAAGTCTTTTTCAAAAATTGTTAAATTAAAGCATCGGTTCTTAATATATCTAAACTGCTGAAGATAGTCAACGATGGGTTCCTCTTTCCCTTGCCGAACCGATGTCAACTGTGACAACTTCAATTCGTTGTCCCCAGAATAAAAGTGGTCATGAAACTTGCGCTCTAAAAACTCCCACGTGTATATGGACTCCAGTGACAATGATGAAAACCAAGAGAAAGCGGTTCCGGTTAATGATAAAAAAAATAATCGTACTTTCAAAGCTTAACTAAAACCCGCTTCTCCTAGTTCTGCTACATATTGGCTAAGGTGTTCCCAAGTGGTTTTGCTATCTTCGCCATTGAATTTGACGAAGTTGAGAACACGAAATCCAACGGGATATGAGACTGAATCAAAGCATGCAGAGTACGGTTTTTGATAAATTCGGTCTCTTCTCTTGAGGTCTACCCCTAGCGTCTCACAAAATTGTTTGTTTAAGTCATTCTTAATGCGAGCCATACACGCCTCTATATTTGTTATGGGTGGCCTAGTAGATGTGCCTGATGGTGAGGGATGTGTGCTCATTTTTATGGTGCTAAACAATTCATTAGGAATAGGGTCATGAGGAATACCCGTACCGCTAGGTGAGATAGGTGGTGTGCTATATGCGACAGTACGGAAAGGAGGAACAAAATTAGCCAATTCATTCAATCGGCTAGTGGCCGGATTAGGGACGCTAGTAATCGGCTCTATGCTAGCAGGAGACACTACCAAAGCACTAGTTTGCGCATGAGACGGAAAACTAGTTTGCCCGCTAAATGAGTTCAACGGCATGTCATACGGAGGTTGTTCTACACTTGACGTACTAGGAGCCGATGCACTAGTAGTAGGACTTACATGCGCAACATAAGACGATGATGCAATACTAATATTTTTAGACTTAGACAAATTTTTTTGGATCATGTATTGCATATCGTTCGTCAAGACTTTTTTCATATCGACAAAGTAATATGAAAAGTCTTCAAAAGTAACGAGAGGGTGCGAAGATGTCCTTACATTGGCAGCAGCTATGGTCGTGTCGTCATTGATGGCCGGAAGAATGGGCTACTTCACTTGTGAGATCGCGCCTTGACGGTCCTTCTTGAAACACGCCAAGTACTCCTGCAGCTCCCGCTCCTCGCGCTCCTTGGGCACCTCCTCGGGCAACTCCTCCAAAGATGACATGACGATGTTCGTCGTGGAGATCTCAGAGGTCATGGTGGAAATGACGATTCGGTTTGTGCAACCGGAATCACTCGTCCCCAACGGAGTCGTCAAAAAGTGTGTTGACGACAAAATCGGGTCCGGACCAATGCACCGCTCGCACGTCCGTGTGCGGGAATGTCGACGTTTCTTCAACGCTGAGTTTGGGGCAACACCTAGACAATCTCGCCTTAGGAGGGACCCCGTCGAAGGAGGATCATCTTAGAGATGATCCGGGCTCGGTCAGGCCTGTCGGATCGTATTCAATTGTCGCCGGAACGAAGGAAGAACAGCATGAGGGTCGAGTAAGGCGATTAGGGTTTTGAGAAGAACGAAATGTAAAGGTAAATTGTTTTGATCGATTAGGATCATCCTCAACCGGCCATATGCCTCTGTTTCATAAAAGAGAGATGGTCTTATCCCGCAGGACAACTAATCCTATGAGTTAAGAAAGAAATTAGAATTAATCAGCTGAAAACTTTTCTAAATCAGCATTACTGGAGTTTTCGGTAAAGTGCTGGACACTCCGGTGCCCGGAGTCTCCGGTAAGATACCGGAGGTTTTGTCATGTAATTCCAGGAACCCGAGAGGGCTCATCGGATACTCTGGCAACGTGCTGGACACTCCGGTGGGCTAAATGCTCGAACCCGAGAGGGCTCACTGGACACTCTGGCAACGTGCCGGATACTCCGATGGGCTAAGTGCTCGAACCCGAGAGGACTCACCGGACATTCCGGCAACGTGTCTGACACTCCGGTAGGCTAAGTGTTCGAACCCAAGAGGGTTCACCGAACACTCTGGTAATATGCCAGACACTCCGGTAGGCTAAGTGCCCGAACTCGAGAGGGCTCACCGTACACTACGACAACGTGCCGGATACTCTGGTGGCCCTGCGATTTTTTATTTTTGGGTGTCAACAACATCTACTCTAATTTGAATTAATCTCTATCTCTACTCTTTAAAAGGCACAGTTTTTTTTTCTGCGTACACTTGTAAAATGTTTCCTAATAGAGATATGTTAAATTACGTGCACTCAAAAATATACAACAAGAATTGTTCCTTCCTACAAATCTGACGGATGAAGTATACTCTTCCCGATCTCGCGGATCTTGAGCTCATTGTTAGTTAACAAAAACACAACTACACCGAACAAATATATGTGATCCAAACAAAGTTGTTGAAAAACAAAATAAATTTATGTTAGGTTAATATTAATAGTGAAGAATGAAAAATTTTAAATTTTTATATTAATATATTATTTTCTAAAGTTAATATTGTTCTTATAACGTAGCGTTAGCACAGGTATCGAGACTAGTGGAATGTATGCTCTTCCTTGTCAACTCATCTGGGTGGCTATGGTGTTGAAATCTTTCACAAAGTTGCAATAAATTCAGCAAGATCATGAAAACTCTGCATTGGGAGACCATTATGTATGTGGACCAATTCCTAATCCTTTTCACCAGGGCTTTATCAACTTCAATTCCCCATAAATCCACAACATAGCCAAGAAAAATAGTTATCAAGGTCAACTAATAAATTGCACAGCATAATGCATCAAAAATAGCAGTCTATATCACGCGCTTCAGGACATTGCATGGACAGTATACATATTCGTATTTTGGATGGATTGTTTAGAATACAGAGGGAAGAAAAATAGCCAACATCGGTACATATTGTTTCTTACACCTGTGATATGCCATGTTTTGCACCTACTAATGTGTAGTAGAGAGTATCGTTAACATGAACTTGGTCTATCATATCAACCTACCGCAGATTCATGGTTTGTTGACAGTAGACTACGTACACTGATCATCATGATTGTCACAGCGCTTTAGAATTACTATGTACTCCCTCCGGTTTTAATTATTGACACTGTTGATTTTTATAATCAACTTTGACACATTCATCTTATTCAAAAAATTTATTCTAATGTGTAAAATTATAAACCGTAATTTAAATTTCAACAATGATAAAGCAAATGATAATAAAATTTTACATGTTTGAACAAATTTTTTTAATAAAGCGGATGGTCAAAGTTGATATAAAAAATCAACGGTATCAATATTTTAAAACCAGAAGGAGTAGATATCTGAAACGGTGGATGTTACTGCCTCCATCTATGAAAGCTCGTTGTTTCTACTTTTACCCATCATGTTTGAATTCATCTTATTTAATATTTTGTGCAAATACAAAAATAAATAAAGCATGCTTAATGTATCTCTAATGATAAAATAATTCATAAAAAATAATTATTCTTTATCAAATTTTTTTATGAGGTGAATGATCTGACCAGTAAAAATCAAAAGCAACTAGTTTTCGCGAACCGAAGAAGTAGCTCGGACTGGGAGAATGACAGGTTCAGAAAAACAAGCAATTCAGTTGTAGTAGCTGATTACTATAAACTGGAGTTTTAAGTACAGAACAGTTAAATCTGCTGTAGTTTTTGCATAAATAACACTCCCTGCTCGGCGCTATATGTCACTGCTGTATTCATTCATTTTATAATATAATTATAGTCAGTATCTCTTAATCAAAGCAATTTTCAGAAAGCGTCCAGCTTGTCCTCACATCATAACGTCCTGAACGCAACATGCGGGAAACCAGTGATTAAAGGTTAAGCTAGAATTTATGATTTCAGATAGTTGAATTTGTTTTATTACTTTTACACATGTGTTCACATTTCATATACCAGTACAGATTGCTATATTGTTACATCCTCCACATTTTTGTTACCGTAAATAAATTGACAGGTTCATAATTCACAGTTTAGTACACACAGGATGTGAGGCCGGCACTGGGCTCCTATTATGGCTGCCTACTGTAGCCATAGAAATTTGGTACCAATCCACATCCGCCGAAAACTTTTCACATGCCATTGGGTTCTCAATGTTATCATGCACCAGTGCGACCAGTGCTGCCTACTATATCATGGGTGCTAGCTAGCCAACAGCACTACTGATGTCGGCAGAATATATTTGGATGGTCGAGATTCAGTATTCATCCATTTAACTCTGTTGAAAAGAGTGTTTCTGATTGCATCTTCCCAATTCAACATATTACGATTCGAATTATTTTTAAAAGTAGAGAACAGTATGCAGTACATAGCTAGTCCTAATAACGAAATTTCATAAAACATTAAATGCGGTCAATATGTTTGCCAGCCTGTTTGTGCAATAATCAGCTGCTACAAGATGATAAGCTTATAGCAACACAATAAGTGTTATTATATGTGCAGAAGCAGCTCCAGAAATTTTAAAGATAATTGCTGCTATAAATGATGTTGCTAGGATAAATGTTTGCAACACAAACTTAAATGTTGCTAGAAAAAATGTCACTGGTGGTAACATGGCTCAATTCACAGAAACATATGAAAAATATATGAGTATTACAAACACCTGGTAGCAACACATATTCAGTATTAGCAAAAGAGTTCCATTAGCTGGTACACACTTCTTTCATCACATTACTAAGATCCAGAAAAATTTCTATTTAATTTTTTTTCTTGTTGATGGTTTTACAGGAAAAAACTATTCATTTGATTATGGACAATGTCGAAAAGCACAATTCCAAATGAGCGACAAACAAATATTGCATTGAGCAACAAACATATCCACTAGGGTTCCTTTAGAAAATTAAATATGAAACCA
>BCLG01001615.1:90778-102062 GCA_001602295.1 Zoysia matrella | reverse complement strand
AATTGCAAGGATTAATTGTAAGAAATTTCTATCTCGATTGTAAACTAAAAGAAATAGAAATCTTCATTGCACTTCGCAAGAAATTTGAATCTCCATTGCAAAAATTAATTCGTAAGAAATACTAATCTTAATTGCAAAATTAAGTGTAAGAAATCTTCATCTCAATTATGAATACAAATGACAAAAATCTTAATTACAATATTTAATATAAGAAATATCCATCTCAATTGTAAATACAAAAATCGGATATCTCAATTACAAATGTTGTTTGTATTCATATTTAATTTAATTCTACTCGTATTAGGCCCATACAGTCTAATTAAGATGAATTAATTAATGTCGTCCTTGAAAAAAATAATTTCTTAATTGTAAAACGATCATGAATACAATATCGTGCCATAGAGAATGCTATATGGCAAGCACATTGTACACAATAAAATTCTAGAAATATTACTGAAATTAAAATTGCACTTTGAAATGCTTGGTAGCAAACAATATGGTGAAATTTATAACTTCACGGTGCAATTTCTGTTAAAGCGTGAAGCTCTAACATAAACACAGAATTTATATTAAAATTCTGTAAATTATAGAAACCCGAAAGGTCAATCTGTAAAATGCTAGATGCCTGTGCTAGCCGGTTTTTGAAACCAGCCTAAACGGGTCTAATCTAGCCCAAAACCGCGGGCCGCAGAGCGCCAGGCGGTTATGGTTGCCCACGCCTGCTGGTGCCGGGACATGGGCTAGGGCTGGCCGGCCCAAGCCAGCGCCGTCAGGGGCTCGCGCGCTGGGTCGAAGGCCGCCCGTGCGCCTGGCGTCTAGGGCCTTAGGCCGCCGCGCGCCTTGGGGCAGCCGTCGCGCCGCCTGAAGGATGCACCGACGTCCGGCCTGTGGCCAGATATCGTCGCTGCCCTGCTGGAGTACGCGCGCAAGTGCATGCGCCGGGAGGAGGGATGGCGCTGCCAGGGCCAAGGGCCTCCGTGGTGCTTGACGCCTGCGTCATCATCTGAAGGAGGGGCGTCGCCGCGACAAAGCGAGGAGGCCCCGCGGGCGAGCCCCGCTTGGGTGGCCTCGGCTGGCGCAGACGACAGCGCCGGGAGGCGTGCGTCTTGGCGGTCCGCCACCTGGGGCGCTTGGATGCGGGGCGGAGCCCACGAAGACCGCACGGTGCGGCCACGCGTAGGCGCTGGCAGCCTGGCACCGGGCCACAGTGTCCTTGGCTGTTGTGGAGATGATGGCGCTAATGGCTTGCCAAATCCCAGCGCACTAAAGGACTTCGGGGGTGGCAGGTTCTTGCGTGAAGAACACCACGGGCATTGTAAAATCCATCGGTAATGTAAAATCACGATATTACTGAATGAATTTGGTCTTCTGCGTGCTCGTTTTCTTCTGAAGCCGCTTCTGTTCCATCCGAGAAGAACATTGAAGTCCGTTCTTCTCCACTTGACAAAGATGATGTCTTCATCTTCGTTCTTCTCTCCTTTGGCCTTTGTCGCTAGATCGAGAGCGTGCTGATAACGTGTTGATGAGAGATTCATAGAAAGATAATCGAGAGAGACAAATGAATCATTAATCTTTATTTCTGTAGGATATAACATATATATAAAGTAGAAAAGTTGCCTCCTCTAAAAAGCACCTAGTGAACTGATCACTTGAGAAACTGATCATTTGAGAATATTTTCTAACACCATTTTCGATCTTGTTTACGAGATTGGATTATCCGTTTCCCTCACGTTACTATTTTATATCAGAGAAAATGACGAGCGAAAAATATTAAGTAAGACATTGATACAATATCCGTCAGGATGGTATTTTTCCATACTATTTTCATCCGCAAGGGGCTTGTTTGTTTTGGATTCTTAAATTGCTTCTACTCTAGATTTTGTAGGAACTCCACCAAACAGCTTTAGAAAAAGTGTTTCTATATTTGTTTTTTCAAAAAGCACTTTTTTAATTTGTATTAGAAGCAAAAACACTAAAAATATTGCTTCTCATATATTTTTCACTCATTCATACATTGAAACTATAATAAAAACTATTTTACCAAATAATTTAAAAAATGCTTCTTATAGAGAATGTATATTTCTATTTTTCTAGAAAAACCATTTTTTTGAAGAAACTATCTTTCTGAAACGGGGCCTAACTCTTCCTAATCCTCCCAACGGGACATGGGAAATGATATTCGGTCCTCTCCGTTTCCCATAATCGGCCCAGAGACCCAAACCGGCCCGCGAAACAGTAAAGGCAGCTTCGAGAAGATGCCACTCCCCGTCCCTCTCGGATCCTTCTTCGCCCCTAGCCCCATCGCCTCCCGGCGCCGCGCCACGTCTCCGCGTCTCCTCCTCGGCCGGCGACCGCCGCTCGCCGGAGCTCTCCTCTTCATCAGCCTTGGCGCCGTCGCGGGCTGCGCCCTCTCCCTCTGCTGCGTCTCTTTCCTCGGGTCACTACTCACTACCCGCCATGTTCCTGTTTTTAACATCTCATTCGGGTTTTCTTGATTGCTGGCTGTTCGGTCAGGTCGGCACGTTTCCAATCGCCGAGGCATTAGCAATACTGTCTTTCTCGCTTGGACATTACTGCGCTTGGAGGATCTCGTTGCATGAGTCGAACTGTTAATTGCTACTCCCTCCGTCTCAATTTATAAATCATTTTGGGTCAGACACAGGAATTAAAGAGAGTATAAAAAGTGAGATGTGTTGAAAATAAGTAGGAGAGAGATAGAGATAGAAAAGTATTGGGAATGAAGAAAGTGTATTAGAATGTGAGAATGACTTGTAATTTAGGAAAACTTGAGAGCTTTAGAATGACTTATAATTTGAGATGGATGGAGTAGTCCAGTAGTATTTCTATTAACTAAAGTTGCTGCACCGGAGTGTCTGTCACTGGATCGATCCACTATGATGCGTGCATAGTGGCGAAACTTTGGCCTCACCATGACTAGGGCCACTAATTGTCACTTAACAAGTAGAGCGACTTGATATCATTCACACTCTTAACACACTACCAGAGAATGGGTTTTTTCCATGTATGACTAAATTTTCGTGAGAGGCATGAAGAATCTCCACAGTAAAACTTATTTCCATGAGTGTACATATAGCACAATACAAAACAAAATGAGATAAAACTGAAGTACTCCTACCTTATTAGGAGGAGGTTGATTAGATTGTAGTCTCTCTGCCCCCAAAAATAAATTTATTTTTGTGTTCTGTGCCATCTAACTTTGACCAATATTTTTTATAGATTTACTTATTTAAAAGACATTGTATTCATACTTTTAGATTTGTCATAAGAAATACTTTTATAATTATATAATTTATACTCCCTCCGGTTTTAAATTATTGACACTGCTGACTTTTAACATCAACTTTGATAATTCGTTGTATTTAAAAAAATTGTTCCAATGTGTAACATTATTAATCGTGATTTAAATTCCACTAATGATAAATCAAATAATAGCAAAATTTGAACAAATTTGAACAAATTTTTTGAATAAGACGAATTGTCAAAGTTGATGTTAGAAGTTAACGGTGTCAATATATAAAACCAGAGGGAGTATATCTAAAACTGATCAAATCAAATACTATATAAAAGTATTGATCAAAGATAATTTTGACCAAAGTTAGATGTAACGTTCTTCTAGGACAAGGGAAGGAGCGAAGTGTGATGTTAATATCCTGATCCTCTTTATTCTATAGTAGACGCAATACAAAACAAAAAAATTTAGTGGGAACTAGATTAGGTACCTAGGTTTGGAGAGAGATTAAGATCAATAACTTGAGGGTGAGGCCCACGATTAGGGCCCTTTAAAGTACATCTGCCACTGCGCGTGCATAGTAATGTTAGTGAAATATGTATCAGAATTGCTGTGAAATTGTCTGTAGTCATGCATATCTTTCGACGATTGTTAGTTTTTCATGCCCATTTGGAATATATAAACATGCAAGTAGTTACTTTCTTGCGATGATGTATTTAAACTACATACTTTTTATATTTGCATTTGTTACCTAAGTAATATGGTGCCGGTGCGTGCTTCTGCAGCATACACACAGTGAGCTAGGATACATATAACTTGAGGGAGTAATGTGGTTGTTCCTAAGGAGGGATGTAGTGAATTTGCTTTTGTGAAGAGTTGTCCATAATCAATAACCAATTTAAAGTTTCTGCAGTGTGCGAAGTCTCAGCTCTTCCCGAATGGAGTCTACTTCCACCACTGTGCATTCCATTGTTGTGTATGTGACGGTTCCAAATAAAGAAGCAGGTACTTCACCTATACTCTTGCTTTTTTGAATTGCTCTTGCATGTTTCACTTACTGTTTAAGTTACTCCACGCTAGCAGCTTGACTGGAATTCAGTTCTCCAACATCACATCTTGTCCTTTTGAATTATGTAGTATCTTTTAAAAATATGCCACTATTGTGTTTCCCAGTTGCATTATTATTTGCTGGTTTTATGGTTTTGTCTTGACTTTGAAAAGTTTGGTTTTCTTTCTCTAGCGCTGAAATGATTGTCTTCCTTTTTTTTAAAAAGGTAAGAAGCTAGCTGGAAGCATTATCAGTGAAAAGCTTGCTGCCTGTGTCAACATAGTGCCTGGTAAGAACTACACTCTCCAGTTTTGTTATCTGCAGCTATCGATGCGTTTAAGCTAAGTTGGACTATCTTTGGTCAATTACCATCTTTAGGCATATTTTGCACTGCAAGTGTGCTGTCCGCACTCAAATGGACTTTGGTGTTCTTGAACATATTGCAATGAATTTATTCTTCTGTGTCCATGGCAGTAACAGTACATGAGACAACCTTGATAACAATTTGACATTTAAATTTCTAAAAAAAGAAGAAAAAGAAACAAATCCTAATGACCATTTAATGCTTTGTAGAACCGCTATTTCATTCACACTGGTGGCTGCAACTGAAACTTTTTTTTTTTGTATCAAAGAAAAAAATGCAGTCTTTTGAGGTAGGTACGTCAATATTAACAAAGCTTGGTGGTCCAGCCATTAGTTGAATTGCAGGAGCATGTCATTTGCTAAGACCTCTTATCTGCACCAATGGTTTTTTGTTGTGTGCTTACATTGGAATGAATGGGAAAAAAAGAGTATTGGCTGTATTGGGTGCAACTCTTGCAGTGTTTATTCATTTTTAGATCTGTACTAACCTTAAATTGAACTTACTGTGCTTAAAGATTTTTTTGACTTATTTCAGATCAATTTTAATTCAAACTATATCTTGATTTTCCTATGTCTATTTATTTCATGTCATGATTCATGAATACTTAGTCCCCTTTATGATGGTGGCATAATGTCATTTCATTTTATTAGCTATTTTGTGAATCCTCAAACTTCTTTCTCTGGATATCTGGCTTCCCAGGAATTGAATCTGTTTACTGGTGGGAGGGTAAGGTACGTTAATATATTTTCTTACCAGATTAATTTATATTTAGCTGTTCCTTGATCTCAACTGTTTTAATGAACACATTTAGATGAGCCAACCTTCTTATTAACTGCAATCACTTGCTGATCTATAAAAAGGTGCAAAGTGATGCTGAAGAGTTGCTCATCATAAAGACAAGGGAATCCCTTCTAGATGCCTTGACTGAACATGTGAAAGCCAATCATGAGTATGAGTAAGTCCTTTGAGCCCATCTTGTTTATCATATGAACTAATAATTTACAAATACAAGCATATTGCACTGCCTTCTGATGAGATTTATTGCTTGATTTTTCATGCAGTGTTCCTGAAGTGATTGCCCTTCCCATAAAAGGAGGAAACATACAGTACCTCGAGTGGCTCAAGAACAGCACTAGGGAAAACTGAAATCAGGTGTAGCTTGCTATTCAATGAATCTCGATGTGCCTGGTGATATCTGTGTTGGGATACCAAATGTTAGAAGCTTAACAGCCCAAGATGTGAATTTTGTGTGAGAGCTGCTGCCTCTTCCCACTGTCTAGTTTCTAACAATCTGTCAATCCTTTCAACAGTGCTCAATAAATAGCAGTAGCAAGTATTATGTGAGAGACCTTGTACAAGAAACCTCGTTATTGGGCCACCTTGATTGTTTGGTGTTGTATCTGTTTTCAAGATGACGCTGTACCTTGGGTTTCTAAGACACTGATTCTGTGATATGCCGTTGTGTTGTGCTCCATGACTGGACGAAATAATAACTAGGTCGGCCTTGCATGTCTATGCATCTTGCATGACAATGAAATCTGTCTCCTGTCATATGAGGAACCTAGATTGTTGCATCATGTAATTATTGGAATGTCCAATTTCATGAATGAGGCAGATCCCTTGAGTTCATTTGTTAGTCTGTCATCATATCTGGAATACATGATTACCTGGCATACGAGGTTTGGTGTTATATACGAAGACCATATCTTCGTGCACCGTATCCAGTGCTGAAAAGCGTAGCTAGGCCGCAGCGTTTCCCCATATAGAAGTTCAACAGGAGCACTCCTGGTCTGCTTTCTAATTTCCACACGCAGAGCAAACCTGCCACTGTTTGCACAAACAATAAAGGTAACTAGATTAAGCTAACATGCACCAGACGAAAGACGTGCCCATGTTCCTGCTAATGGGGCAATCAACTTTCAGAGTCACATGACAGATGGGGAATTGTCACAACACCATTTCACACCTTTTCTAACATATTTTAGAGTTGACACAACACATTTGCTGACAGTTTAATTGTTGTTGAGGCCTATGCTAAAGATCGAAAATAGATGCGTTTGAAACCATCGGAGAAAGGTATGCAGATAGTTAACAGATTTATCGACAAATAGGGAGTAGATTAATGTTTTACCTTTGCTTGCAGTTAATTACTAGGCCAACAATTAATATAATCCTTGACAGTTTCCAACATTTTATTTCGACTGACCAGCAGTGCTTTAGCTATCTTTTAGCCTTTTCTGCTCAAATGGCAACAACTTTTTTTTTTTTTGGCAAATTCACACTTTTCCAACAATTTTAGCAAACTATGCCACAGCTTAATCTCTTTTCCCACATCTATTGTATCTACAAGTCAGATAAGTTGCTTTGTTATAAGTTTTTATGTATCTGATTCCTCTGAAATTCATACCTTCCAAAATGAGGGCCAAGTTTTCAGACGCATATTTTTGCTGACTCAGCATGTATACTGGCCTCAAAGGCTAGTAGCCTGCATTTGATTTCCCCAAAGGTCACATACCACCGGATTCTCAAGAAAAAGGAGGAAAAATAAAAAAAAGAGGTCACAAACTACAGAAAAGCTAAGAGGCCGCCACTAGCACCACTAATCTACATGCATCTGTCAGCTAAGAACTTTATACTGACTCCATTACTCAAGAAACCGCCTCTAGCTAACGACATGGCCCTGATGAATGCAAACCAGGTCCTGCACATCATCGATATAATCCTAAGTCCAGCATATATCATCTACCAAATCCGCTAGCCAATGAAGAACTCACTTGTGTAGGTACGATAGCTAAAATAAATGGAGATAACTACGACACCTAGGGAATTGTGTCATCAGTGGAGCTGATTGTCCATACGAGTATTTGAAAATGAATGTGCATATAATGTTAAAGAAGGCAAATGCAAATCGATTGTCTACTTAATTGATACTCTCTCCGTTACAAGAGAAGTGTCATTTTTAAACTTTTAGAAATCACGTTTGACCATTGATCGTATTTATTTTTTTTGAAAATATTATTTATTTTGTTATGAATTGTTTTATCATTACAAATACTTTAAACATGGGTTTTTTATATTTGCATCATTTTTTGAATAACATGATGCGTCAAACAAAATGTCTAAAAATAAAAAACGACAATTATTTTTGAGACGGAGGGAGTAGTTCAGACCCATATGGTACCCCTTTGTTTGTTAAAGTTTTAGGGACTACCGTGAAGTTTGGATAATTTTGTTGTATATTTCATTTTAAAAAAATTTGTTGTATCATACTCTATCTATAGTCTTTTGACAGCAACACGACATCCAAAATATAAATTTGACCTATACTTTTTTTAATAAAAATTTTAATTGAAAAGTGAAATTGTATATTTTTATTAAAATACTTTTTTTAAAAAATAAATCTAATCATATTATTTTTATATTTCTAAACTTAATAATTTAAAATTATTGTAATTTATATTTTCAATATTTGACCAAAGCAATTTTCAAAATAACTTGAATTATAAGTATGAAGAGAGTATACACGGAAACATATATCATACTTACACGATAAAGCATACACAGATAGGAGTATGATATATCGCACGTATACGAGACATCTCATACACGGGACTACCGGGACTACCGTGCTTGTTCGACGTCAGTCTATGGAGTGGCAGATCTGCTCGAAGGCCTGGACATGCTCGTCGTCGAGCGTCACGAAGAGGTCCACGCCGCCCTTGGCGGAGCACGACGGCACAAAGATCAGTATCCCCTCTATGGGGATGTTCGGCGTCAAGAACGCGCACGGCGGCCCGTGGCCGAAGTCGAGGTCGTGGAACCTGAACGCAAGCCAGCTGTCCACCTCGAGGTCCGGGCAGAACGACATGCCGGGCGTCGCCGCCGTGGACGCGAGCTCCTCGCCTGCGCGCTCCGCGACCTCCCCGAAGTCGACGAAGGACTGGACGTACCCGGCGTCGACTCGCGCGACGGCGTCGCGGATGACGTTGACCACCGCCGCGTAGCTCGACGACAGGAGCTCCCGGGCGCGCATCCGCGGGAACGCCCACAGAACCATGTTGCCGAAGTACTCCATGGGCACCGGAGGGTTCGCCCGCGTGCGGCAATTCACGGCGAGTCTTATCTGCGTGAACTCCTCCGGCGCCAGGTCCCGCGCCGCCGTGATCTTCTTCCACGCGTGCGCGAGGAGGCATTGGAACGTGCTGCACCGCCCGCCGACGCGGGCCTTGAGGCCGGCGACGAACTCGTCGGGGAAGTGCACGGAGAGGTTCCTGATCCTGTCCAACGGGAGCGTCCCGTACGAGTGGCTCGGGCTGTGCTCTCCCCTGAACTCAATGTTTCGGTGGTCGAAAGCCGGAGCCGGCGGGCTCCTGGGAACCGCGATGGCGGTGCGGTCGGTGACGGGTGAGGGGAGCGTTGCCGAGTTGGTGCGCACGGCGGTGGCCCACGCCGTATAGAAGAAGCTCATAGACTGCCCGTCGGCGACGATGTGCTGGCAAGCCGTCCCGATCACCAGCCCGCCGCACCTGTACCGCGTCAGCTGCGCCTGGAAGAGCGGCTCGTCGGCGCGTTCCTGCACCACGTTCGTGTTTCAATTTGAGCTCGAATTGAGGGTGTTATCCAAAAGGTAATGAAAAACCGCACTAGAGATGCATGCACGTTTCTGCCTCTCTGTGTGTCGACGAAACAGAGTTATTGCAAAACAACTTTTCTCTCCGTGTGCGTGGACAAGTTCGAAGCAAGTACAACGTACACGTTAAAGAGCAGTCGTTTAAAGTTAAAAGCACTCTAATCTAGCACGATAGATGGATAAAATTTACCTTATCGGCTTTGGGGTAAAGCTCATTAACATGCGCGGACACGTCGTGCGCCAGCGCATCGGCAAGGTCGGCGTCGGCCTCGGCCTCCAGGACCAGCACGCCGGCGTCGTTGAGGTGAAAGCACCTCCTGCCGCAGTCGTCGACGCCCAGCCGCCCGGCCAGGTGCGGGTACCTCGCGACGGCGGCAAGGAGCCCGTCGACAATCTCGGCGTTGGACGGCGCGGGCGCGTTCCACGCGTAGACGGCCGGGATGTACCCGTCGGTGGAGGCGCGGTCGAAGGCCGTGAGTGGTTCCTTCCTGCCGCCGCCGCGCGCCGACGCCGGTGGCGGCCTCATGACCGCGCGCCGCGTCACCTGTACCGTCACCGCCATGGATGTATATATGGATTCTCTCGACCGAACTGTGGTTGCTGTTACCTAGCTTGCTAGTTATAGTAAGCTGAAGAAGAGGATCAAGTGAGAGAGTTTTCTGGCTGATGGCTAGCTAGTAGCTTGTTGATCGATGTGCAGTGTGTGGATATGGGAGATGGGGCAGCAGGCGCGTGCTTATATAGCCGTCGGACGCTGGGCCAATCAAGGTTGGGCCGGCAGGGGCTGGCGGGAATATGAGGATGCGCGCACTAACCACGCGTGAGACCCGTGGTCAAAAATGGGGCGGCCGTCGTGGACACTGCGGCCATACGTGCATGGAGGAAATCTGTCACTTTTGAGATGTTTGCGTTCATAACTCTCTCGGCCGCCCCGTCGCAAAGGTAGTTTGCGTTCATAACTCTCTCGGCCGCCCCGTCGCAAAGGTAGATGCACACGGCAAGAACTCGTCTCGAATCTTGGACGTGCGTCACTATCGACGTATTGTATTGGTGGAGAATATAACCGCATGGCTGGTCCCGACTCCTGAGAGTATCGAGCGTGGAACAATATTACGGGGAAACCATGACTCAACTCAATAATTCTTGATATTTTAGAAAAGATTTGAGTCAAATATTGAAAATATAAATTACAAATAACTTTAAAATGATTAAGTTTGAAAATATAAAAACTATATGAATATATTTGTCTCAAAAAACTCTTTCTAAAAGTATACATATGCCACTTTTAAATAAAAACTTTTATAATAATAGAACTGGAGGGAGTGGAGTTGAATAAGCATTTTATTCTCAAACGTATATTTGATGTAAATTTATTCTAAAACAGAGGAAATATTTAAGTGCATGATGGCCATTACTGAAGTCTGCATGTCCTTCTTGTTCAGTCTGAACAGATAAATTTAGAGCCCTAAACCCGTGCTAACGCTACGGTCTAAAGAAAAATATTAACTTAATAAACTAATATATTAATATTAAAATTTGAAGTTTCTCATTCTTCACCATTAATATTAAGGGCTTATTTGAATCCGGCCGATTAATTGTTTGTTGACTAAAAATTAATTATTTTTTTCCAAACTTTGGCGGACTAATAGGGGACTAATTTTTAATCAACCTACGGACTAATTGTTTTCCAATAAATCGATCCAAGGGGACTAATAGGGACTAACAATTTATAGATATAGTAAAAAGTCTAAAAATACCCTCAACTTTTTTTTAGAAACTAAGTTGGAAATAATTAATACTGGATTCAAATAGTTACGGACTAACAATTAATCAGGGGTGAAAAAGAGATTTCAATGCCAGATAGACTAATAATTAGTCCTAGCTTCAAACAGGTAATGGACTAACAATTAGTCGACAGCTGGATCCAAACATGTCCTAATATTAACCTGAAATAAATTTGTTTTGTTTTCTTACAACTTTTTTGATCTCATA
>BCLG01001615.1:77749-90497 GCA_001602295.1 Zoysia matrella | reverse complement strand
GTGTAGAATTGTTATTGTAAACCTCAGTAATTTAGATATGTTTTCTTTGGTAATTTCCCTTTTTTCAGTAATTTTATTTCAATTACTTAATTTAATTTTCTCTCTTCTAATTTTGTTACATTTTATTCAGTAATTTTTTGTATTTCTTTAGTAATTTTCTTTCCTTCAGTAATTTTAATCCAATTTCTTCAGTAATTTTTTGCTCCCTTCACTAACTTTGGATTAAATCTTTTAGTAATTTATCATAATTCAGTAATTTAATTCAATTTCATGTAGTAATTTTGTTACAACCTCCGTGTATAAAAGCTCTACAGCCTATACATAAATATAAGTATTATTTGTCAATATGTCTTCAAGAGTGATATAAATGAGCACCCTAAATGTACCTGCTATCAATTCCACTTTCTAATTAGCCAAAAGTGGTTAGTCCATATGGTAAATGTTGAAGATGTGATTTTTTTGTTGTATCTATCAATATTGATTTAGCAACTATCTAGATATGATTTTAGATTGTGTAATTATAGGTATCTATTGAAGATGATCTTACTATTGGAGCCATTCAAAGGTTTAATCAATTTTCACGAAAACCAGTCAATAACCGCTACAAACTCAAAAAAAACTTAAAATTTAGTTGAAATGATATAGTAAACTGCTTGATTTGTCGATTTACCAAGCGGTTTCATCAGTTTGAATTTTTAAACTTTGAAACCGAATAGCTTCTTCGCTTACCGACGGATCGTTTGACTCATGTTTGAAATTTAAACTCCTTTTCAAATTTCCAATTATTTTTAATTTTTTAAATCAAAATGCAGTCAACCAGTAGAACCAAGCCGACTAGTTTGACAGAAAACCACAAAGGACCCGTTCGTTTCTGGTTTTTTTAGCTGTGGCGGCACAACAATGTACAGCAGTTCTGGTTGCTGACTGTAGCAGTTGCAGCAGGCCGCAGCCGATGGCTCTCACGCGAACAGCTTCGACGAATGGCTGCGCTGATAAGCCACAGCAAAAAAAACCAACAAAAATTAGAAACGAACACACCCAAAATCGAGTAGTTTTCGATGGTTTTTATAATCCATGGTGTGAACCTGAACACTTCGACGTAACGCCTTACGGCACAAGCCAAAGAACTCTGGTCGGGTCCTCGTTAACTTTGTACGGTCCTGCGCACTGTGTCCACACGCTGCCAGATTGTTTGTTATATAAACTTGGATTTGTGATCAGGAAGTTTCATCTGGACAAAGAATTTACCGGAAGAGGCAGGATGTAGACTAATGGAGTGCCCGAGTCAATGAGGTCGCTACATTCCATATCATCGTATCGTCTTTGGTGGCCAAGGAATTCAACGCAGGATCGTGAGGTTGCGCGTTCGAGTCGCTCCGGCACAGATAGGGTGAGCCACCTACCACCTGCTGAGTAGGATGTACTGTTTTCGATTTTAAAATATTGATACTGTTGATTTTTAGCATCAATTTTAATTTTTTTTATTCAAAAAATTTATTTAAATATGTAAAATTTTGTTATTATTTGATTTATCATTAGTAAAATTTAAATTACAACTAATAATTTTACACATTGGAGCAAACTTTTTTGAATAGAACAAATAGTCAATATTGATGTTAAAAATCACCAATGTCAATAATTTAAAATCGAAGATAGTATATAGTTAATCCTTATCTAAAACCATGGTCACGTGGCTCGAGATTAGACCACGAAAAAGGCAGCACACAGATATTCTTGTGCGGCTCTTTCTTCAGCAACACGGTTAGGATCATGGCCGGTATTGTTTCTTATCTTGCACTTTCTGACTGATCATTGGGTGCATTCCTACCTAAAGGTCATGGAAAGCACAAGAACATGGGCAATTTCATATATATATTTGCCATCAATACAAATTTGCAATCCAAACATTGTCTTTACTTGTGTTTCACTGATAGTGACGAATTTCTGACTCATAACATTTCTGGCATGAAAAGTTTTTATACCTTTAGAATCATGTGCGTACCTTAAAATATTTCAATTGCAACACATTTCTTCATCCTGAATTCCTGATCTCAACATTTGGCGCAATTAGAACGAATGTCAAAAGGAAGTTTTGGAACACAAGCGACCCTGAAAGGCAAAAGATTACTATCCGTGGGGTTTATCAGCTTGTAAAGTTGTAGTGTGCAAGTACACCATATCGCATTAGCTTAATTATATATTATGCTGTTTGTACTCTGCACGGCATGTGCAATACAAAAAAGGGTCAGAAAACGACTTGCACCAAACTAGATATGGTCAGAACATTTCACTTGACTTGCTTGATCAATAGCCTCTAGAGTTATGTATGCAGAGGCTCCATGGCGAGCTCATGGCGACGCATGGATGATGTCATATCTGCAAAGAAACCATGCATGGCCCCAACACACTGATGCTGTATGGTAGGTTGAAAGAATATGCTCTGTTGGGATCCTTGTTTGCAAGCTTAATGAAGATGTGGGAACTCTCTCTCTCTCTCTCTCTCTCTCTCTCTCTCTTTCACCGTACCTGTATCAACATACATATTCTCTCTCATTTCTGAATGTACTTCTCCCAGTTGTGTTTCTAGGTCTATATTACTGGCTCTACGTTCATCTGACATAAATTCACAACAACTTAAAAATTATGTAACACATAATGAATTTGGCAATATTTAGATTAGTTATAACAAGGGCATCACGTACCATTTTTTGTGATAAACTTTAGTGATGAAATAATTAAGTTGTCATGCATGGAAAAATGGATTTAACTACAGTGACAAATGGCATTGTCATCATTGTTTGGAAGATTTTTCTACAAACTTGTACTTGATAATAGCCGACAAAGCTAGGTTTGGCTGAGTGTCCACCGAACACTTACTGTCACACTGTTTTACTTCCTGTGGTTATAAAATATTGATGCAGTTATTCATCTTACTCAATAAATTCGTTCAAACGTGTAAAATTATTAGTTTTCTTTAAAATACCACTAACGATAAAGTAAATCATACTACATCCATCTCAAAATAAGTGTTTGTTTGAGTTTTGTGCCATCTAGCTTTGACAAATAATTTTTATAGATTTGGTTAACATTAAAAATCTAGTACTTGTACTATTATTTGTCACAAGAAATACTTTCATTACATATACTTTATATATACTAAAATTAATTTATATTTATAAAAATTATTGGTAAAAGCCATATTTGACTAAACTCAATGTATACTTATTCCGGGACGGAGAGAGTAACAAAATATATTATATTTATCATACTTATTTTTGAATAAGATAAAATGGTGAAAGTTCATATCAAAAGTCAACGATGTCAATATTTTAAAATTGGAGGGGATATATAAATAGCTGCAAATGTTTTAACAACCAAAAAACTTTGTTAGTAATAACTTGATGATGAAAAATTAGCAATTTTCCATTTTTTATTTACAAGCGTTGAGCCATATTGTAATGTAGTAGTTCGTGGCGAACGGGTATCCTCTGGCCGTTGGGCGTAGGCAATTGAGGACAACAACCCTGTTTGGTACAACAGCTGGAATTTGAAATAAATTTGTCCTTTAGTACAACTTTTGCTTAGTTCTTTGAAAAAGCTAGACATTAGTTATGCCAAACTAGCTTACTATTGTTAGCTTCTTGATCTGTGTACTTACTATTACTAGCTTACTATTGTTAGCATGTTGATCGCTGTGCTCATGGTTTTAGAAAATCGTTCAAAACAGATCTTTTTTACGGTTTTCAGTGGAACCTGTCTGATCTAGTTTAGGTAAGTGATTAATTTTTGATGAAAAATCGAACTTAGCACTGTAGAAAAATCGACACTAGTGACTGATCGTCTGTCGTTATATTGCCTTTTAGTGACAGAAAAACTGTCGATATAGATGAGGTGTGGTATAGTGTGCAGCCAGACGTGCATGGAGAAAAGGTGGCACTGTTGAGATGTTTGCGTTCATAACGATCTCTCTGCCGCCCCGTCGCAAAGATTGATGCATACGGGAAGAACTCGTGTCGAATGTTGGACGTGCGTCACTATCGACATATTGTATTGGTGGATAATGTATCCGAATGGTTGGTCCTGAGAGTATCGGGCGTGGAACAATATTATGGCGAAAACAGGAACCTAGTGGGAGAACAATTACGAAGTATTTTTATCTTGAAATATATTATTTGATGTAAATTTATTTTGAGACGAAAGAAATATTTTAGACACACCATAATTTGTAATAGCTCAGACTTAAATACAGCTCATACCCAACGCACACGCTGCGTGAACCACATCTATACAGCAACTCGCTTACGATTTTATCCTCACTTCGCATAAAAGAGTTAACTCGAGATTACTATGCTTTTGATCTTTGGCTATTTAAGTTGGTTCATCTCTCTTTGAACCTTTGAACTAGCAAAGTGTTACTAATCTTATAGTTTTTCTCCATTATAAACCATAGGAGTTGAGCTAGGCCTTACAGACTCCTATCCTCAAAGGACTTATCGTCTCGTCGAGACAACTCACCCATATTAGATACTAACAATCAAAATCGATCCTCCCTAGCCACGTCATATGTCAGTGACAGTATACGTATCACACTGTGATCCTGCAGAGCCCACGCGCCATGCACATCATATCTACGCCGTCTGACCGCACACTATCGTGACACAGCGAAAGTCGGCTCTGATACAGTTCTGTAACAGCCCACGCCCAAATGCGACTCATGCCCTACGCACACGCTGCGTGGGTCACACCTGTACAACAACCTGCTTACGCTTTCGTCCTGACTTCGCGTAAAAGAATTAACTCGGGTTTACTATGCTTTAGATCATTGCCTCTTTAAATTGGTGCATCCCTCTTTGAACTAGCAAGTGTTTTTTCTTCGCCACAAGCCATAAGTGTTGAGCCCCTTTCCCATGGGCCTCACATGAACATTATTAAAGTTTGCATGTACATCTCGTTCAGTCGGAATGGATAAAGATAGAGCAACTCCAATAGATATCTAAATATAGAACTTAAATGTAAATATAAGTATTATTTGTGAACGTCTCTAAAAGTGATATAAATGAGCACCCTAAATTTACCTGTTACAATTCCACCTTTCTAATTAGCTAAAAGTGGTTAGTCCATATGGTAACTGTTGGAGATGTGAGTACTTTGGTTGTGGTTATTATTATTGATTTGGCAACTATGTAAATATGATTTTAGATAGTGTAATTATAGATATCTATTGAAGATGGTAGTACTATGGGAGCCATTGGAAGGTTTGACCAGTTTTCACGAAAATCAGTAAATAACAGCTACAAATTCAAAAAGAACTTAAAATTTAGATGAAATTTGGTAGAAATGATATAGTAAACTGCTTGGCTTGTCGGTAAACCAAGCCGCTTCATCAGTTTGAATTTTTAAAATTTGAAACCGAATAGTTTCTTCGCTTACGGACCAATCTAACCCATTTACTGATTGGTTTGACTCATGTTTGAAATTTAAACTCCTTTTCAAATTTCCATTTTTTTTTGAATTTTTAAAATGAAAATGCACTGAACCAGTAAAACCAAGCCGACTAGTTTGACCGAAAACCATAAAATCGAGCTGTTTTCGATGGTTTTGTAATCCATGATGTGAACACGAACACTTCGACGTAATGCCTTACGGCACAAGCCAAAGAACTCTGGTCGGGTCCTCGTTACCTTTGTACGGTCATGCGCACCGTGTGTCCACACACGCTGCCAGATTGATTGTTACAAAGTATAAACTTTGCATTACGATCAGGAAGTTTCATCTGGACAAAGGATTTTCTGGAAGAGGCAGGATGTAGATTACCGGAGTGCACGAGTCAATGAGGTCGCTAAATTCCATGTCGTCGTCTCGTCTTTGGTGGCCAAGAAATTCAACGCAGGATCGTGAGGTTGCGCATTCGAATCGCTCCGACACAGATGGGACGCGCCACCTACCAGCTGCTGAGTAGGATATTTACTTAATCCGTTTCTAAAATATCATGGTCGCGTGGCTCAAGATCAGCTATTCTTGTGCTTCAGCAACACGGTATGTGTCATAGTATGGTTTCTTGTTATTCTTTCTTTTTCCCTTGTTTTTTCATTGATCGAGATAGATGATTCTGCACTTTGTGACTGAGTAGTGCATTCCTACCAGCTACAAGGTCATTGAAAACACAAGTTAAGAAGATTGACACCCAGGGTGTGATACTTAGTCACGCCCTAGCCATGCACTCACAAATAATTTAAATCCCAAGACAATGAAATGGAAATATTGTCATTACTTCTGTGTCACTGACGGTGAGTCGGTGATGATTTTCTTACTCAATATTTATGGCGCGCATGCAAATTTTATACCTTTCGAATCATGTCAGTACCTTATGAAATTTCAGTGACAAACCATTTTTTTTTTACTTCATCTTGATGTAACATTTGGCGCCTTAGGACGATTGTCAAAAGGAAGTTTGGGTCTATCAGCTTGTAAAGTTGTGGTGGGGTCACAGCAAAGCATATCGTATTAGCTTAGCTAGGTGAAAACTGAGATGCTCATTGATCGCTGCACGGCGTTTGCGACGCGAAAATGGGCTAGAAAACGACTTGCACCTAACTAGATATGGTTAGAATATTTACTTGACTTGCTAGATCGATAGCCTCCAGATTTATGCTTGCTTATGTATGCAGATGCTCTTTGGCAAGCTCGTGGCGACGCATGGATGATGTCGTTTCTGCAAAGAACGGACAACCCATGCACGGCCCAAATAACTATGATGCGACATGGTACGTAAAAAGGATAAGCTCTGTTGGGAACCTCGTTTGCAAGCTTAATGACGATGTGGTCTCTCTCCCTCTACTCGTATCATTGCTGCAAGTATTTCTCCCAGTTGTGTTTTCTAGGTGTTTGCCATAATATTCTTCTCCTCGATCTGATCTTACTATTTTAATATTTACATTATGCTAATTTTCAACCTCAACCTTAAATATTTTAAACTTATCAAGTGACTCAGATGGATGCTTTATTAGATAAATGTAGCCATATCGTGAGAAATCATTTGTGAATGTAATTAAAGAATCAAAACCATCTATAGACACAATAGGAAAAGGGCCACAAATATCCGTATAAATTAACTCTAAAAGTCCTGTACTTCTAACAGCTCCTTTCTTAATTTGTTTTGCAAATTTTTCTTTGATACAATCGATGCATTGATCAAAGTTCGTAAAGTCTAATGGGTAAAGAATATCATCTCAAATGAGACGCTCAATTCTCCTCCTCGAAATGTGACCTAAACGATAGTTCCACAATTTTGATGAAGTCTCATTCTTGCTAGTGCGCTTGCTTGAATCATCACATGTAGTCATAACATAAGGTTTACCAAGAGAGAGGAAATAAAGTTGTTTTTGTAAAAGAGCAAGACCCACATCACAATCATCATACTTAATCAAAACATTTATTGTTCTTGAAATAAAAATCATAACCATCACGGTCTAATAAAGAAACAGAAATCAAGTTTCTTCTCAAACTAGGAACATAAAGAACATTATTAAGATGAATTCTAAAGCCGCTATCTAAGTGAAGCGCCATTGATCCAACAGCCTGAACTTCAGCATCTTTTCCATTAGCGACTTTTAGGCTTCGCTCCCCCTCTTTTATTCTTGTCTTCATAACGAATCCTTGTAAAAAATTACATACATGCACGGTGGCACCAGAGTCAATGCACCAAGAATTGGGAAAATAATTAACATAATAAGATTCATCAACAAAAGTAACAACATTATTACCCTTCTTAGCAAGCCACTTCAGAAAACCGACACAGTCCTTCTGAATGTGAGAGCGATCACCACAGAAGTGACATCCATCACATTTGCCCTTAGAAGAGTGAGTAGGGCGAGAAGATCCCGCCTTATCACGTCCTTCATGGGACTTATGCTTCTTTCCACCACCGTTGCTGTCATCATGAGCCTTCCTCTTATGACCAACTTGATTGACTTGATCTTTCTTGGCAGCCTTAAGTCTGTCCTTTTCTTGGACAGCATAAGCAATCAACTCATCAATAGTTCATTTGTCCCTCCTGTTGTTGTAAGAAATCACAAGGGCCTCATACTCATCAGGAAAAGAGTTGATGCAAACAAAGACAAGAAAAGGGTCTTCAAAACCCATATTCATGGCCTTCAGCTTAGCATTTATGTCACACATCCGTAGAATGTGCTCTCTAATACTGTCAGAACAGCTAAAAGTGTTGTTAAAGAGCTTACGAATCAAGCAAAGAGCATAAAATTTATCATTGCCCTTAAACTTTTCCTCAATTGAGGCCATGAAGATCTTAGCATTATCAGATTCAGGGATTCCTCCCATTATCCCTTCAGACATGGTCCTCTTCATTATCTTAAGAATCAAACTGTTAGAGCGCTCCCACTTAGAACAAGCTTCTTTATATTCCTTTTTTTTCCTCATCAAAATCCTCCACACCAGCGGTGGGAGGAACAGGTGTGTCATTCTCAGAAGCATAATCAAGGTCAAGACAACCAAGGGCTATCTTGACATCATTCTTCCAGGTGACAAAATTATTTCCATTAAGTTTCCCAACACCGTTGATAGCGGCCAAAATGTTCGAAGCTGAATAACAAAAGAAAACATTACGAAAAACATAAGTATTGATATGCATCAAAATAACCCAACGTTGGTTCGGTTAAAATAATGCACATTAATAATTTTCACAACTCCATTGGATAGAAATGAAAATAAAACATGTAAATTATGACAAGTAATTAACAACAACATTGGTTAGAAATTAATTACAAGACATCAGAATAAAATACTAAATAATATTCTCTAATTAAATATTCTGTTGGTTCAATTTAATTTAGAGAATAAGATAATACGCAGCGGAAAATGTAATCATAATTATTAGGCACTTAATTATCTAATTAATATAAAAATTAGCATCATAAATTACAATAAAACAGAATAAATAAAGCCTGATAAAATTCATTATTTTGGCCCAAAAACAGCACAGCTCATACTGTGTCTCCCATATAATTATCTCGAAACAACATTATTTCAGCCTGCTCAATCCAGCCCATTAGAAAAAAATGGTCCATGAGAAACCCATCCCTAAATATGCTGGAAAAAACTGAAAAAATAACTAACAGGTCAAATGCTACATAAACCAACCAAACCGGGCTGAAAGAGGCCCGATCTGTTAACTCCCCCCGCGCTCTAACACATAAAGCCCAGCCGAAAATAACACAATGAGCTAATGTGGGCCATTGGATTGAATCTGACGGCATATAAAAACCGCAATCACCAGCCAGGGTCCAAAACCCTAACACATTTCTTCCCAAAAAACAGGAACGAAAGGGGGGCTCTTGAGCGGTGCATGGCCGAGACAACGTGTGGTACGGAGCTCGCTGCCACCCGAGCCGAAGCGCAAGGTGGCGCATGTAACGACCGAGATTTTACTTACTTTTCGATAAGTCCCGATCTCCCGTGACATTGCCAATCCCAGGAGTTTGACAAGCACGATATCACAAGCGATCAATCAAAAAACCATAACAGAATTATTAAACAAGAAATAAGAATAGAAAATAGCGTGACAAAGTGAAATTATTAGAATAAAATCCTCCAAAGGGGTTCCATCGGCACGCAGGCCGGAAATATCTCAGAGCAGATATATCACTATCGTGAATCCAGCAAAAGCAACAACGGAAGCATCAACACGGCAGCGGTAGCGAACCTCCTCCACACAGGCTAGCTTGAGCGCAGGAGCGGACGTCACGGACCGTCAGAGACGTAGTCGATATCGAAGCTGAGAGTATCCTCTGAAAACAACAAATTAGAAAGCCGTGAGTATAAATACTCAGCAAACCGTGTACTATCTAACAACAATGTATACATGCAAATGATTTTAAGGGTAAAGGCATGGCTCAAGTGCTAAATGCAAGTTTAAAACATTTGTTTTATTTAAAGATGCAAGAAAGCTTTATTTTCAAACTTGTCAAATTTTATTATCTTGCCCCGTAGAGATCTCCGTTATCTCGGACGAGGGTTCATTTTAATGCCGATGTAATCTCCACACTCAGCCACAGCTCAAAGGCCGAAGTCAAAAACATTTTGAAAAAGGAGAGGAGAAAGAAAAGCAAAACTACTCAACGAGGAGCACAACTCAGGGGGGTGTCCGCCAACTCACAGGTAAACAACCAGTCTCAGCAAGCTTCAAGATCAAGCCAACTACCTATACAGGGTAACGTGGTGTGCATGGTTGTCAACTGAGCGTACAAGGCTCGAAGGACTCGGTCTTTAATTGCCGGAGCAGGCACCATCTCTAACCTCAACGCCAACAACAAGTCTCACAGAAAGATCTCAGCCCGGATCTTCCCATTGTACCTGCAACAGGTACGCCCACAGAGACTTCCTAAAAGTCCTCTAGCTCCTCCTTCTTCAACCTGCCCTAGCTAAATAGTTATGTATAGTTATCTGCAATACTCACACATTTGAAGCACAGTTCAAAAGCATTTAACACAAATTCCATTTATAGTGATAGGTGTGAGACGAAAATAAATGCGACTAAGCATGGCTAAGCATAAAAGTAAAATAAATATACTAAAGCAATCCTAGGGTTAATATTTGTGAAACAGTAAATAGGCACGGCTTAGAAATGTTGCTAGCATATTTTAAAATAGTTGGCATACAAATTAATGTTGCAAATTAAACATGCAGTTTAAAATGCTAGGTACAAAGTGGTTAAGGAACGCGATTTGCGTGGCAAATCGGGATCGAAGTCGGCATCCGGATCGTCGAACTGATCTGGCTCGCGGAACTCCTCCTCTGTAACACCGGCTAAACACAAAACGAACAGGGAATTAGACACTAATTATGTGATAATTAAACCGGAAATTGAATCTAAATCGAAACTACTAGACTAAACGTGCGCAAAACATTTTTCGGAACAACTCTACACGATAAACGCGACGAGACAAATTAACGGAACAATTTTGAGATTAATCGGAGATCTAACGGGATTTCGAAAATTGTAGACAATCGAGATCACAAGGATTTAAATTAATTGCAGAATAATTAATCGCAGATTAAATTAGCAATTAATCTAACAATTAATCGGAAAGAAAAAAGGAATTTAAGAGAAGGAAAATTGTTCTCACCGAGATCTGAAATTCGGAGACGCAATCGAAGATCGGAGATCGGGAACCGGAACCGCGTACTGGAATTCGAAGCACTGGAGATCGGCGCGGAAAACAGAGGATGCGGCGATAGCTGGCTACGTTGACGGCGGTTGGACGGTGGACGTCGCGCTGGGCTTCGGCGTTGCTGCCTACGGACTGGAGGACGTCGCGCTGTAACTCGGGTACGCGCGCGAGAAACCAGGCGGAGACGGCGACACGTGGGCAGGCGAGGATGACGTGCGCTGGCTGGCGACGAGATCCACGGCAGGTCGACGCAGCACGGGGTGCTCAGCCGACAAAACGATGTGGAGTACGAGGCCGCGCGACGGAGTACTCGGTGCGACTGTAGTCTTCGAACCGGTCGGACGACGTCGGCGTAGGACGACACGGAGATCGACGCAGCGCGGCACTAGACTCAGCGGTCTCGCGCGGAAACCAACGAGGAAGCAGGCGAGGACTGCTCAGGCGCGCGTGCGGCTCGAGGGATGAGCGGAGAGAACGGCGGTGTGAGGGAGGCGGTTGCCAGAAAATTGGGCCTGCGGTGGAAGAAAGAAAGAGAGGAGAAATGAGATGAGAATTTGGGGCTAGGGTTGAGAGTATTTATAGGAGGGTAAAAAAAATAGGGGTTAGAAATTAATCTGAAATTAATTGAAAAATGGGAAACAATTAGGAAGGCTAAAGAAATTAATTAGGAGAAACATTGCCACGTCCTTTTGGAAGGACACCCCCTGAGTTGTGCTCTTCGTTGAGTAGTTTTGCTTTTCTTCCTTCTCTCCTTTTTCAAAATATTTTTGACTCCGGCTTTTGAGCTGTGGCCGAGTGTGGAGATTACATCGGCATTAAAATGAACCCCCGTCCGAGATAACGGAGATCTCTACGGGGCAAGATAATAAAATTTGACAAGTTTGAAAATAAAGCTTTCTTGCATCTTTAAATAAAACAAATGTTTTAAACTTGCATTTAGCACTTGAGCCATGCCTTTACCCTTGAAACTATTTGCATGCATACATTGTTGTTAGGTAGTACGCGGTTTGCTGAGTATTCGTACTCACGGCTTTCTAATTTGTTGTTTTCAGAGGATACTCTCAGCTTCGACTTCGACTACGTCTCTGACGGTCCATGACGTCCGCTCCTGCGCTCAAGCTAGCCTATATGGAGGAGGTTCGCTACCGCTGCCTTGTTGATGCTTCCGTTGTTGCTTTTGCTGGATTCACGATAGTGATATATCTGCTCTGAGATATTTCCGGCTTGCGTGCCGATGAAACCCCTTTGAAGGATTTTATTCTAATAATTTCACTTTGTCACGCTATTTTCTATTTTTATTTCTTGTTTAATAATTCTGTTATGGTTTCTTGATTGATCGCTTGTGATATCGTGCTTGTCAAACTTCTGAGATTGACAATGTCACGGGAGATCGGGACTTATCGAAAGGTAAGTAAAATCCCGGTCGTTACAGCACGAGACTGTCTCCGGCACTTCTCAAGCGGCGCGTGGCATCGCGGAGCGCAGGAGCCGAAGCCCTGTCCTGGCGGCGCGCCGACAGAGCGGCACACACCCGGGCGGGATCCGCGGCCTTGACGCGGCGC
>BCLG01001615.1:54036-77739 GCA_001602295.1 Zoysia matrella | reverse complement strand
GGCCTCTGATGCGGCGAGCAGCGCGTGGGCGGCGCACATTGGTGACGCCACCCTCCGGCGCGTTCTGAGCACCAGCGCAGCCGGATTCATCAGTAAGCAGTTCGATCTATTCGATATTCTTTGGATTTTAGGGATTTCTTTTGGGGTGTTGCTCGGATCTTAGGAAACATGAGAGTTTTGGTTTGATTTCTCTTGATTTTGTTCTAATCCCCTTGAAAGCTGAACACCAAAGCATCAGATCCGAGTCTTAACCAAACTAATCCGAACCTAATCGGGTCTTAAGGGTCATGTAGAGACTAGATCGACTATGATACCAAATATAAGAACATTATTTCACATCAATATCAACTAAAACCCAAGATCTACGACTAGCCTCATGCATGATCACCAAAAGGGAGATGGGGAAAGAGGTATACCATCTACATACGAAGCCATAGGGACCAGCGAAGTCCCGCACCTGCTTGATGAGGGCGTGGTGGCAGATCTCGCGGGGTAGCGGCGTCCTTCGGGTGGCGCGACCTGGTACGGAAGTCGTCGTCGTCCTGCAAACGGTGGCGGCAGCCTTCCCCTCATTAGCAGCACCTTTAGGATCGTTTTAGGGTTCAGAAAATGTGAGAGGAAGGTCGTTCTTTTTGGATCGTTGGATGCCAGAGAGAGCCGGCTCCCTACTATTTATATAGCGCTGCTGCGAGAAGCGACCGCAACCAATGGATTTGATTGCCTCCGATCAAGGCGCAGGTTTCCTCATTTACGTGATAAGGTTTCCTTATTTCGTGATTTTATTTCCCCTTATTCACATTTCTGTTATTTTCTTTCCTTTTATACGCGCAGGAATCAAGCCTAGCGATCAAATTCCAACAAATTACACTAACGAATGTCATTCTCATCATTATTAGGAAGATTTTTTTTTTACAAAACCACTTGATGATACATATTGGCTCACTGTTTTACATAAATAACTGGAAATTTTCAACAACAAGAAAACTTTGTTAGTAACAAATCGAACGATGATGAAAAAGTATCGACTTTTCATTGTTTATTTACAAGCGTTGAGCTATATTGTAATGTAGTAGTTCGTGGTGAACGGATGATCCTCGTACAGCAGTTGTGTGGCTGTTGGGTGCAGGCAATTGAGGGCCACTATTCCTTTTCACAGCAAGGGCGGACAAGTGGAACCGGCATAGGCATAAGAATTGAGCGTACACGTGCCAGACAATGGCATGAAAACAGTTGAATCAAATCTGTACAATATACGACAGATATATGACAATTGCTCCTTCTGATTTTAAAATATTGAGACTATTAATTTTTATCATTAATTTCATCTATTTATCTTATTTTAAATATATATATATATAATATTTTATTATGATTTGTTTTATCATTAGTGTTATTTAAAACACGAGTACCAATTTTTTATATTTGAATAATTTTTTAATAAGATAAATAGTCAAAATTGATATATAAAAATTAACTATGTCAATATTTTTATTTAAACTTGGAGGAGTATTTGACAAGATAAATCATGATGTTTTATCTCTGAGGAAAGAAACAAAAATATTGACCGCGTAGAAACTCGGAGAACGGGAGACCTGCGATGTATCTCACCAATGAAACTCGCACCTTATTCTTCGTAGCGGCAAGACTTGGATGATCGGTTGGAGCACTGGTGAATCGACACGAACGACCAAAACAAAGAAAGAGGGGGAACTGGTGTCAACGAGTCAGTAGATTTTTTTAAAAAAAGAAAATCAAAGTACTAAGCATGCTGCCAGTTGCTAGCCCATCTTATTAATATCATAAGATCTTTGTGCTGTTTAATATGTTTTTAAATTTGATTATAGCTTATGTATAAGAAATACACCAACTAATTATATTGGCTCTCATTGAAATTATTTTACAGAGTTAGATATTATGTAATTAATCATCAATACAGCTGCCAACTCAATATGAGATTTTGACACTTTAAAAATGTAATTATTTGCAAAAGTATGAATGATTTCTAACTCAAGCTAACACAAGATAAAAAATTTATTATTCCAGCTAAAAGCTCATATATGCAAACTAAGTTCCTTTGCAAATTGCCTTATACATATTTTAAGGCTAAACAATACATCAAAGAGGACATTTCCAGTTGGGAGAACTTGAGAACAATCTGAATAATCTTGTGACAAATTGATACTTGTAGAAAGTTCTAGAGAAATTAATATATAATGTTGAATATGATTTATTTATCATGATAGTAGGGAGAATTCAAGAACATTAAAATAGGTTTATGAGAAACTGATATTAATTTGCATGAAGCTTATATAGAAAATTAATAATCCTGATCGTTGATTGTCAGATCAATGGTAGAAAATAACCAGACAATAAAATTTGAGAGCAATGCACACGATTTAGGTAGAAATATTTATTATTTGTTGTACTGTAAGTAAGCTACACAAAAAAAAAGTAAATCAATCATTGTCAGGATGAGATGGCGTAGCCTAATTAGAGAAAAAAATATCAACCTAATACTAAATTAAATGGAAAATCTTAATTAACTTGATATGTATGATGTTTCCTCCAAATCTTTACGCAGACTTGATGGAGCAGATTTGGGTGGTGGATTTGTTTGGCGCTTCAAGGATACAGGTGGATTGGTGTCAGATCTAGGTGCAACACCATGGGATGTAGGTGAGTTACTTACCAAGGGGATGGGTGAGCTGCTGGAGGATGAAAGGGATGGGGGTGAGGTGTTGGAAGACGAAGGGGATGGTGTGAGATGCTAGAGGAGGAGGGGAATAGAGATGCGGCTGCAACAAGAAGAGATGGCTGCTGGAGGAAGGAGGAGATGGGGGAGCTGCTGCATGGAGGGTGCACTGCCAGAGTTTGTAGAGGAGATGGGGAGCAGCTGTGTAGATGGGGTGCTGGATGACGAGGGGCAGCTGGTCAAGTTTCTAGAGCAGAGCTGGATTGGGCTGTCAGGGAATACAACGGAGGTGATGTACCGAACAATTTTTGGGCAGCGAAGGGGGTTGTTTTGGCAGAAAAAGAGGGTGCGCACAAACTAATGTTGTGAGGGTGCAAAAAAAAAAGGTTAGCATGGCTGCGTGGGAGATTAGTGTCATGACAATATTTTCTGGCGGTATATGGTGCTGTCATGATAATACTAATTTTTGTAAGGGTGCGTTCGTACCTCTTATAAAAATTCATTGTCGTGACGTACGGTATATACATGGGAGCCCTCACATTAATTTTATTTTCTAGTAGTGGAAGAGGAGGAAAATGGGTTGAAGGAGGTGGAAGTGAGATGAGCCCCTCACCAGCCGAGCTGTCTCCGCCACTGATCCAGTCCGAGCACGAATAATTTGACAGGGATGACTTACTACTCAAGCCAAAATCTCTGGTCCGGTCCTCGTTCCTTTCGCAAGGTCCTGGCTGCATCCCGTGTGTCCACACACGCTGCCAGAATGTTTGTTATTAACTTGGAATTGTGATCAGGAAATTTCATCTCGAAAAAGAAATTTTCTGGAAGCAGTATGTAGACTAAGGGAGTGCATGAGTCAATGAGGTCGCTACATGGCATTTGGTCGTGGTCTGCTGTGTTGGGTCGCCAAGGAATCCATAGGTTGCGCGTTCGAGTTTCTCCGGCGCAGATGGGACGCGCCACCTACCACCGGCTGAGTATACCTAGGATGCACTTAATCTCCGTGTCTAAAACCATAGGCCATGAATATAATAGCACACAGTCACGTATGGCTACTTGTTATTCTTTGGTTTTTCCTTGATATATTCAACAGAATAGACGATACTGCGCTTTGTGACTGACTGTGGCTACAAGGTCATAGAAAACACTGCTTTAGAACATGGACAGTTTCATATATTGTCATCAACACAAATTTGGAACCAAAATATTGTCATTACTTGTGTGTCACAGATGGTGATGAATTTCTGACTCATAACATTTATGGCATGAAAAAATTTATACCTTTAGAATCATGTCAGTGCCTTATGAGATTTCAATGAGTGCCAAGATGTTTCTTTATCTTCATCCTGATCTCTGTCGCAAAAAAAAAACTTCATCCTGATCTCAACATTTGGCACCTTAGGATGAGTGTTAAAAGGAAGTTTTGGATCAAAGATTCAGAAGATTAGTGCTCCCTCCGGTTTTAAATTATTAATACTGTTGACTTCTAACATCAACTTTCACTATCCGTCGCTGGGCCAGGCCGCGCGCCAGCGCAGGCCATCGTGGCCGCGCCTCGTGGGCCGGCGTCACGCAGCCCAAGTTCGGGCCAGGCCGAAAGGGCTCGACCAATCATGGGCCGGCCTGGGCAAGCATGGCCCAGTAGGTCGAAAATGTTATCAATTTTGCGAAATCAATTATTAATTGTCTAAAAATTAGTATTATCTTCCAAAAATCGTAGAAAATTCATTTTATCTCCAAAAATTACAAATAATATACCGTTAGAATCCTCTCATCAAGTAGAATATTGTAGAACATTCAAAGTTGCATTTTCTATAGTAGAATTAATTCTATTAATTAAATAATGTGCAATTATACATACGTGCATATCCTCATTTTCATACATAATTAAAATGTGAAAAGTTTATAATTAGTTTCTAATGATTAAGACCTGTCATCCTAGAATTAATTATAAATTGTGTGCTGTATTTTATTTATAAATAATTACTTACTATTAGTTAGAGATTAATTCATTATAAATTCATTGTTTAATAATAAATTATATAACTTGTTCAGAAATTAGTTTATAGCCGTACTAATATTACGAGCATATCATCACATATTCATCAATGTCACATGCATTCCTGAGCCTATCATCGCATGTGAGCATCCTTGTCACATGCGATGACAAGTAAAATATTAGATGTCATTAGTTGCATAACTAATCGCACTCGCATATCACTTCACACATTTAGGAAACGTCGCGAAAAACCAAGATCTAGCGCTGATCGCTCCGGAGTCGTCCGTCGCTGAAGACCTTCCTCTTGTTTGTGCTAACTCTCAGCAAACCAAAGGCAACCCCCGGTGCATTAACCATGTTTTAAATTTTTGTTTTATCACTATATATTGTATAGCTAATATACTGTGCATTAAGTTGTATGAGTTATTTGGAATCTTAGAATGCATGATAGTACCAATTACCCCTATTGAGTATATATTAGTACAGGTAACTCGCTGTAAAGCTAGGCTATGAGTTCTAATCAACGGTAGAAGTCGAGTGAATGAGAAACCTCACTCGCGAAATTATAGGTTTGATTTTATTCCATACTTAAATAAACCTGAGACCAGGCGGGGATAGAGTATAGGGAGGTTTTGAGAAGGCTGGGCCTTCGTGGTGGTAGCTCCGTCTATGTCGGGTAAAGACCGATTCGAGTGTGGCCCTGTTGAGCAAGTTTGAACCATACCGAAGGCATACTGAGGACATGAAACCTAGAAAACTGACGTAGCTCGATACCGTAGTGGTTGGACGTAGCCCTACCTCTCTTTCGGCGGGGAGTAGAGAAAAGCTTTGGATCTAACCATAGATGCACCCGACGTGGTGATCGCATGGAGGACCACGAGCTTGGGAGAGGTGCACGTCGGACCGACCCTATGGTATTGTTGTGAAAGGTTGCCACGTGCGGTTTCAGGGAAGCGCGTATGTGTCGTGTATTTCGGGTTTTTCCCAGCTGGTGTAAATCGATTATAATCGCTGCCCCTCACAGTAACGAGTACCACTTATTCACTGAGTGACATCGTAGTAACAACTGGACTAATAATAATGATAATATGAATTGTTTGCTTAGTTTATAGGAATTTGCTTGGTAACCATGTTTGCTATAGTTTTTAGTGCAAATTAAATTTACATTCTGTAAACTTAACTTATCGTTAAAAGTTGAAAGTAAGGATCCACGGTTAGAGCTATGTTTTATACAAATAGCCATCCCTGTGAGTCAGCCCCTCATGCATAGGAGTCGGCTGTAGTTAGCCATTTTGACGGGTAAGACTTGCTGAGTAATTAGTACTCACGGTTTGTTGTTTCACTTTTTGTTGTGTGTAGCTCATCCTGCAGGTAGCTAGTGTAGCTGTTGCAGCCAAAGAGTGTGGAAAGGTGAGGCTCCGGCGAACTGGTCCTGTGAACCGGTTCCCTCCTCACCAAACTCCGGTCGCGAGGAGTGAAGCATGTCTTAAGGCAAGATATATTTCATAGTAGGAAACTGTCGTATCTCTTTTGTATCGCTTCTGTTATATTTTAAACTCTATTTTAAACTTACCTCTCTTAAGACTACTTGAATTTTATTGTAAGACTTTGATCGGTTTTCTATTTTATAATATCACTTGTGTTGTACTATCAGGGTATTATTGCTCAATATCACCCGAGATCGATCCTAGGCGATCCGTTTAGTGTTTTGAGGCGGATCTGCCATAATTCAGAGTTGATAACTAGTCATTAATCATTAGAAAATAACTACATATTACGAAACAAAGTAATTAGTCTTTAACATAGATTAGTTCCATCTTGTCACACAAGTAAATAAAGTAAATATCTATGCACCATATCTAGCATTCACATGCACTAGTACACATGCCATGACTTAGTTTTAGTAATTGATTTATAGGAATAAAACCAAATAATTAGCTGCTAAATACCAATCATTGCACACATGTAGAGAATTGAGTAATTAATCAATAGCACATTTACACACTTTACCATGCATCATTACCTGTTCCACACATTGGATTTATTAGTTTAATCATGTACTCAAGAATTGGCTAACTAGTCATTAATCATTAGGGAGCAACTACATATTAGAATAGTAAGTCAATAATCCCTGGTCACTGCACATCCATTCATTTAGTGGTAAACTAAATAGGGGTATTTTTAGAATGTATCTAATAATTAAATATATGGTACAAAATAAGATTTGCACCTAAAATGACACCTAGAATTCCAAGTACTACATTAAGCAAACATTAATCTAAGTGCATACTCGCATAAAGGACTTAGTATAATTAAATAATACCTAGCCATGATTAACTACCTATGTCACCTCGTAAGCACTAGGATAAAGCATCTAAATTAATAATTATTCTAATAATTAGCCTATAGTAAATAACACTAAGGTGCACCTAGGCTAATGAACCTCGCATGAAGATAGCCATCGCGTCATGCGTAATGTACCTTTGATTTCTTCGTGGAGTTTTTTCGGCTCTTATTCGAGGTTTATTTGGATCTTATCGATTCTTCTCGAGCTTTTATTTTTTTCACGGTAGTTTTATTATATTCTATCGTGTAGACAATGCTGAATTCGAGGAAGAGCCGGACTCTAAGAGAAGATAGAAGAATGGACATACAAGGAAAAGCTCGAAGACTTCGGCATCAAGCCAACAATTCAAGACTCAGAAATTCGAAGATTATCGGAAAGACAAGTTCTGAAGATTAAGGATTTGTAGGCAAGCTCTAACCCTTTAATCATATTAATTCTATGTTTTGCTTGCGCACCCATATGACCTAAATGCTTGCATGTTTATTTTAATCTATGTTAAAACATTGTATAGTTAATACCTTGCTTAATATTATGTATTTATATTTATGACAGTTACTTGCTCTCATTAAATATGAATACTACCTTGCATCCGTTGATGACACCCCCTTGATAACCATAGTACTTTCTTCATTAAAGTCTTTTAACGAACGAAAAGTTGCCTTGATATTAGATTGCTTAGAAACCTTTATGCAATGTAGTGCATCGCCACACCATACATCAATTATTTATGAAATGTGTTAAAATGAGTTTGATGCTATAAATAAAATAAAGTGGGATGGGTAATAGTGCAATTGGTGCTAGGTGAAGATGGGTATTTCTAGTTATGGGGCATGGCTTCTGTGAAAGGTGATGTGATAGGTGTTACGCTTCGGTCTGGTCCACCTGCCGTGGACAAACGCCGCCCTTACCATATAAGGACCGGTTCATCGGACCTCAAAGTAGTGATTTCGTGCAACCACAGAACTTGTCTGGACGGGACTCACTCCACCCCTTTTGGTTATGCACAATGACACCTAAGGCGGTCGAGAGACACAAGCCCTAGAAGCAGACGTGAGATACTCAAGGTCCGATCTTCGATTACAGCAATAGCCCTATGGGATCGTATTGTCCACCGATATAGCCTCTGGTTTTGTAATAAACCTGTCTATGTGCGGGGTCCAAAGAGCGGATTTGGATGTCTTAAACCCACGGTCTGGCTATGAAAATGTGCTATCGCGCCATCGGGTTACCTCGAGAGATGACCCCGTATGCATCTTGAGGTGAACTTTGTGGATATTTTAGCGTGCGTTGGAGTGAACGTTATGCGACTCTATTGATCAAGAGAAGCATAGCCTGTGGATACTGTGTATAACCTCTGCAGAGTGTATAATCTATCCGAAATGGCTGTTGTCACGGTATTGACACGCTACAGTTTGGGCTCACTTTGATTAGTCTCATATCATCCTTGTTGGAGTGAGTAGGTGTATATGCCTGTGTTTTTTGAAAAGTGTAGGCTATGTGTCAGGGGATGGTACGGTTGCATGCGAGCTCCCCAATTAAAACTGGGTACTGGCGGGATCGATGAGCATATCTTTGAAGACTAACCTACTAAAATATGGACAGCAAATATCTTATAATCTCTTTTTCAAAGTTTCTGTAGTGAACTTTGCATAAAACTGCCCTTTTGCAAAAGAAGACCTTTTAGCATAATCTTTACTACAGCCAAATATGCATCTATATATACCCCTGTTTAGTGTTAGGACTTGCTAAGCACCTTATATACTCACCCGTTTGTTATTGTGGTTTTAAACAGAGGAGATTCGTAAAAGACGACGACGTGCTAGGTTTATCTCCTGCTTCCCAAGATTTTTTTGTGGCTTTGGGCCATGTTTACCGTTGTTTGCTTCACCTCTAGCTGGTCAACTAGTTGTGGATATTTTAATTCTCATCGAGTTGCCGCTAAAGATCTGGTTTTAAGTATATTTCTCTATCCGAAGTATGCTTTTTGATATACATTATGATGTGTTAATGCGTATCAGCTACCTACTGATCTATGAACTGATATGTGATACAGAGTGTATCTCAGAAATGAGGTACGACAAATGTTCTAGAGAAAATAATGTATGACTATGATTTTTTTATCATGGTAGTAGGGAGAATTCAAGAACATTAAAATAGGTTTATGACAAACTGATATTAATTTGTATGAAGCTTATATAAAAATTTAATAACCTGATTGTTGATTGTCAGACAACTGTAGAAAATAACCAAACAATCAAATGTGAGAGAAATGCACACGGTTTAGATAGGCAGCGATCTTTATTATTTGTTGTACTGTAAGCAAGCTACACACACCCAAAAAAATCATTGTCAGGATGAGATAGTGTAACCTGACTACAGAACAAATATCAACCTAATACTAAATCAAATGGAAACTCCTAATTAACCCGGTATGTATGATGTTTCCTCCAAATCTGTACCTAGACGTTGTAGAGCATGATGGAGCAGATTTCGGGTGGTGGATTTGGTTGGTTTTTTTACCGTGGAGGTTCTTCGTGCCGCTTAAGGAAATTTGGTCATTCACGGCAAAAATCCGTTTTCTGATAGTGAGAGGCGGACTGGCGTTAGATCTAGGTGCAACACCATGGGATGTAGGTGAGTTTATTACCAAGAGGATGAGGTGAGTTGCAGGCGGATGAAAGGGATGGGGGTGAGGTGTTGGAGGACGAAGGGGATGGTGTGAGATGCTGGAGGAGGAGGGGAATAGGTATGCTGTTGCAACAAGAAGAGATGGCTGCTGGAGGAAGGAGGAAATGAGGAAGCTGCTGCATAGAGGGTGCGCTCAGTAGATTGGGCTGGGCGGAATGACCAGATGTTACTAGTTTGTAGAGGAGATGGGGGAGCAGCTGTGCAGATTGGGTGCTGGATGACGAGGGGCAGCTGCTCATGTTTCTAGAGGAGAGCAAGATTGGGCGGTCAGGGAATACAACGGAGGTGACCTACCGAAAAATTTCTGGGTAGCGGAAGGGGATTGCTTTGGCAGAAAAAGAGGGTGCGCACGAACTAAATTTTTGAAGGTGCAAAAGAAAAGGTTAGCATGGCCGCGTGGGAGATTAGTGTCGTGACAATATTTTCTGGCGGTATATGGTGCTGTCATGATAATACTAATTTTCATGCGGGTGCGTTGTCACCCCGCATAAAAATTCATTGTCGTGACGGTATAAATGTAAACTCATGAAAACGATCATGGGAGCCGTTTTAGCCCCTTCACCGAATACGATGGCCCTCATGGTAATTTTATTTTCTAGCAGTGGAAGAGGAGGAAAATGGGCTAAAGGAGGAGGGAGGGAGATAAACCTCCTTCGCCGGCGTAGCTGTCTCCACTGGTCCAGTCTGAACACGAACACTTTGACTGGGATGACTTACTATTCAAGCCAAAAACTCTGGTCCGGTCGTCGTTACTTTCGCAAGGTGCGGGATGGCTGCATCCCGTATGTCCCACACACGCTGCCAAAATGTTCGTTATTAACTTGGAATTGTGATCAGGAAATTTCATCTCGAAATAGAAATTTTCTGGAAGCAGTATGTAGACTAACTGAGTGCATGAGTCAATGAGGTCGCTACATGGCATTTGGTCGTGGTCTGATATGTTGGGTCGCCAAGGAATCAAAAGGTTGCGCGTTCGTGTTGCTCCGGCGCAGATGGGACGCGCCACCTACCACCTGCTGACTACACCTAGGATGCACTTAATCTCCGAGTCTAAAACCATAGGCCATGAAAATAGTAGCACACAGTTATTCTTGGGCAGCTCTTTTTCTTCAGCAACACGGTTTTGTGTCACGTATGGTTACTTGTTATTCTTTGTTTTTTCCTTGTTATATTCAACAGAATAGACGATACTGCGCTTTGTGACTGACTGGCTACAAGGTCATAGAAAACGCTGGTTTAGAACACGGACAGTTTCATATATTGTCATCAACCCAAATTTGGAACCAAAATATTGTCATTACTTGTGTGTCACCGATGGTGATGAATTTCTGACTCATAACATTTATTGCATGAAAAAATTTATACCTTTAGAATCATGTCAGTACCTTATGAGATTTCAATGAGCGCCAAGATGTTTCTTTAACTTCATCCTGATCTCTGTAGCAAAAAAAAATTTCATCCTGATCTCAAAATTTGGCACCTTAGGATGAGTGTTAAAAGGAAGTTTTGGATCAAAGATTCAGAAGATTAGTATTCCCTCTAGTTTTAAATTATTGACACTGTTAACTTTTAACATCAATTTTGACCTTTTGTTTTATTTAAAAAATTTATTCTAATATGTAAAATTATCTAATGATAAATTAAATAATAACAAAATTTTATACACTTGAACAAATATTTTGAATAAAACGAATGGACAAAATTAAAATTAAAAGTCAATAGTGTCAATAATTGAAGACCGGAGGGAGTATCAGCTGGGGTCTATCTCAGGTTGTCAAAGCATATCCTATTAGTCTAACTAGGTGAAAAATGAGATGCTGTTTGATCTCTGCACGGCGTTTTGAAACGCGAAAATCGGCCAGAAAACGACTTGCACCAAACTAGAGCTGGTCCAAGTATTTAAAATCGAATAGAGATGTACGGGAGACATGACAATTATTTGACAAGATAAAACATTCCGAGGAAAGAAACAATAATATTGATTGCGTAAAAACTTGGAGAACACGGAAGACTTGCAATGCGACGAGCAGATCATATACCCCGCATCTGCACCCGATTCTTCGTGGCGGCGCAAGACTTGGACGAGCACTAGTGCATCGACACGAACGATCACGAGAACAGAGAAAAGGGAAAGGCCGGTGACAGGGAATCAGTAGTTTCTTTAATCAAAGAACTAACAAATATGCTGCCTGTCGCTCTCCGTGCTGTAGTCTTGCAACAACCCACTTCCAGGTTGTAATGTAAATATCAAATTTATAGCAGAATCAACATATGTCCAATCCCGATAACATGCTGAATATATAGATGACCCTGCACACCCGCCAAATTGATTACGGTTTTATTATCCCGTCACATAAAAAGGATCAACACAAGGTTCATAATATTACACGCTCCTTCCGTTATGAAATTGTAGTCATCTGTTAGTTCAAATTTAAACTGATCGGTCACAAATTTGAAACAGAGAAGGGGTATATATTGGCCTTCCTTCTTCCCCTAGACAAGTTGGCTTATGCTTCACCATCCTATCTCTTGCTTTGCAACGAATACAGTGGTACTTCCTCCATTTTTAAATTGGTATCGCTGTTGACTTCTACAATTAACTTTGACTATTCGTCTTATTCAAAAAATTTACTTGAATATATAAAATTTTGAGTAGTGATTCAAATGACTCAAATGATAAATCAAATTATATCAAAATATATGAAATTTATCAATTTTTTAATAAGATGAATGGTTAAAGTTGAATTTAAAAGTCAACTGCGACATCAATTAAAGAATTAAAAAACAGAGGGAGTAGATATTAGTAAAAATTTAGATAACACGCGATGTGCACAGCGCTTATGGCATGAGGATTATTATAGTTGTCTAGATTTTCTATCACCTGTGTGTTTGCAGCTTTAATTGATCATAGATTTAGTCCATTCTTGCTTTAGTTGATCCATGCAGCGTTAATAACATGTTCTCATGTTGCATGGCCTAAATATGCTACTCCCTCAGTTTTTTAATTATTAACATGGTTAATGTTTAACATCATCTTTAACAACTCATTCCTCTTATTTAGAAATTTAGTTCATGTTTAAAATACCTTTAAAAAGAAAACTTAAAATAAAATATATGATATTTATGAATTTTTTTTTAAATATGATGAATAGTTAAAGATGACATTAAAAGTCAACAGCGATAATAACTAAAAAACCGTCTACAGAAATTCCTTTATATCCGCTTTTATAAATCGTTTTTGTAGTAATTGATAATAATTGAAAAACATAGTGTGTATATATATTTTATCACCAACATAAAAAATGTACTTAGTTTGCTGCTTATGAACAAAATGGTGGAACAAATTAAAAAGCATAGGGAATGCATCATTATATACGTAACTCATTTGTTATCTGGGCACCGAGTTACATTGTACATTAGAGGCCCCTTACGACCAGCATCGTCAAGGGGAACATAAAGTATAAGCTCACAATACTTGCTGGTTTTTAGACGGCAAAAAATATTTTTTAAACTCACACTAAATTAAGGACTGTTAGGGCCCTTAATATGAAGGCACGTCTCACTCATTGATCTGATGATCACTTCACGTTGTAGCATATCTGCTTGAAGGTCTCAACATGCTCAGCGTCGAGCGCCATGAATAAGTCAACGCCGCCCTTGGCCGAGCATAACGGAACGAAGACCATGATCCCCTCGACGGGCAGGTCCGGCGGGATGAACGCGCATGGGGGCCCGTAGCCAAAGTCGACGTCATGGAACCTGAACCCTATCCAACTGTCCACTTCGAGGTCCGGGCAGAACGCCGTGCCTGGTGTTGCCGCCGTCGCCGCCAGCTCTTCCTCGGCCTGTTCTGCCAGCTCCCCGAAGTCGACGAAAGATTGGATGTAGTCGGCGTCGACAGTCGCCACAGCGTCGCGGATGGCGCCGACCACCTCGGCGTAGGTCGATGATGAAAGCTCCCGCGCACGCATCCGCGGGAACGCCCATAGCACCATGTTGCCGAAATACTCCATGGGTACTGGAGGCTTGGCTCGGTTCCTGCAGTTCACGGCGACCCTAATCTGCGTGAACTCTTCCGGTGCCAGGTCTCGCGCCTCGGTGACCTTCTTCCACGTATGCGCGAGCAGGCACTGGAACACGCTGCACCGCCCTCCGACGTGGGCCTTGAGATCAGCGATGAACTTGTCAGAGAAGTGCACAGTGAGATTCTTGATCCTATCCAGGGGCAGGATGGGATAGGAATGGTTGATGCTGTGCTCTCCCCTGAACTCGATGTTCCGGTGGTCGAACACCGGTGCCGGCGGGTTTCTAGGGATGGCGATGCCTACTCGTTCGGTGACGGGGGAAGAGAGGGACGACGCTGCCGAGTTGGTGCGCACGGCTGCGGCCCACGCGGTGAAGAAGATGCTCATGGACTGCCCGTCAGCGACCAGGTGCTGGGACGCGGTGCCGATCACCAACCCGCCGCACTTGTACCGCGTTAGTTGCGCCTGGAAGAGCGGCTCGTCGGTGCGTTCCTGCACCAGTAACAAAGTTAGTGCATGTTCGCATGCCATGTATTCGTTAATCACAGAATTTTTTTCCTATATTGGGGTCTCATGCAGGCTGCAGGAGTCCTAAGTTTATTTCAAATCACAAAGGCGCGCATAAATATGGAGATGAAGCTATTACATAAAAACTAAAATACAATTTTAATCAGGATATATGTTTACCCTGTCGGCGTCGGGGTAGAGTTCATTGACGTGCGCCGCCACGCCGTGCTCAAGCTCGTCGGCGAGGTCCCGGTCCGCCTCGGCCTCAACGACCAGCACTCCGGCGTTGTTGAGGACAAAGCACTTCCTGCCGCGGTCGTCCACGCCCATCCGCCCCAGGAGGTGCGGGTACCTCGCGACGGTGGCGCGGAGGCCCTCCACGATCGCGCCGTTGTCCGGCGCCGGCGCGCTCCATGCGAAGACGATGGGGATGTAGCCGTTGGTGGCGGCGCGGTCGAAGGCGGTGAGTGGAGCCGTCCTGACGCCGCCGACGGTGACTAAAGCCGGCGATGGCCTCATGACCGTGCGCCTCTTGATTTCCACGGTGACCGCCATAGCCGTCGACGTCGTGGTTGCAAACAAACCTACGGGTGTACGAGGTGTCGCTATTTAGTTCTAAGGTTGCTAGCTGCACGTTTCGATGGCCGAAGCTTGCTTAATCACGCGTGCTTTGCTTGGGAGTTTCGAGGGTTGGGTTGTCCCAGGGGTGGGAGCGAGTGTATATATACTGCTAGAAGGCGGAAGACGATGGCGGGGAAAAGAAAGACACGTGTTGATTCGATCGCGCGCGCACCAACCATGACGACGACGAGCCGTGAAAATTAGGGTTGCTGGCGAGCCTCGGTGTAGTCTGATCACAGTGCTTGTACTTATTCCTCGTATTCGAAGCATGCAAGGTATACAGTAACTATACTTGCACTCGTACGTCATATTGTTAAAGTTCGATCACGTCAACATGGTTTGTTATCAACAAAGTCTGAAAGACGCGGTGAATAATAATTGACCTTTTTTGGATCGAGTCGTACCCAACGACCCACTTCCTGCTACTCCGTAGTAGCAAGTGCGTAGCAACTAGGTAACTGACCGGTTCAGGCGTCGATAAAGTCTAATTAGTTAACGACAGTAATCTATTCTGTTATCTCTGTAAAGTTGGAATAATTGGCGCCGGCCAGTTGACCCAGTGCCCGACGCCGTAGTACATCGAGCCGGAGACCCAGCAATACGGACTTATACTGAAACACAACCATAAAATAATACTACGCACAGAGCATACAAAAAGAAAATATATAATAGCGTTGATGATATATTTGAATTGCAATTATTCCCATAAACAACAAATACTATATTTGTCACCTTTGAAAATCAGCTTGCAATGTTATGCAAAAAGTATTAATGCATGTGTTTGGCTTCTGCACGTTCGGTTATCTCGGACCAATTAAGCTGCTGCTGACGTTTTTTCTTGCACCGCGTTCACAACAGGAGAAGCTTTCTTGCTCATCGAGTTCTCCAGAGATGGACATGGAACGCTACAATACCAGGCAGCAGGAGAGAGTAGAACTCTGCACGTTTACTGGATTTGAACCAGACGTGACAAACTGTACCTTCTCTCTACGTTTGGTGTTTAGATGATCGGTCACCATCTTAGCTAGTCTTTCATTTGAGACGCTCTCTTTGTCCTTCAATTCGGACAGTTTATAACCATGCGCTTCGATCCGTACGTGGATTTTCTTTTGACCGTGTTGCCTGCCTCATTTGAATAACATCATGATAATATGTTGAAGGGAAAGTTTTCTTTCATCACATGCTGTGGACTGGACTGGACTCCTGTACATGGAGTACTAGCTCCTAGGAACCGCTACCGGTGACTGCAAAGATTCAGTTTTTACCAAGAACCATCATCTGTAGTACTTTCTCCTTCTCAATTTACTTTTCGTTTTGTGAGTAGGCATAGAATTAATTAAGAATGAAAAGGTGAGATGTATTGAAAACAAGGCAAGGTGTATTGAGATGCAAAGATAATGAGTAAATTAGGAAAATTTGATGAAGCTAGGACAATAAGTAATAAGAGATGTAGAGAGTAATATTTTTCATTGTAGCGACACCGAAGAGTTAAAATCTTATATTCAAGTCGAGGTTAAAATTTACTTCATAAAACTAGACATAAATACATTTATGCTATATGAGAGAGGACTAAGAAAGAATTATGTATCTCACTGAGGACAGCAATCTTTTTTAGGTGAGCTAGATAGATGGGTCGCACACTGGCACCCTGCCCTCAGGTTCGGAAAACATAGGTGATAGCATGGATTATCTCGAAAGTATAATAACTGATACCACAGGGTCCTACAAGCACAATTTAAGTCTTTTTTTGTTTGAGTTGGAGCTTTTAACTTTTTAGAAAAGCTAGTTGGTGGCTAATTGAAAAGCTGTCTGATGAAATTTAAATGTTGACTTTAGTAATATACTTTTAAGTTCATTTCTGCAAAAGCTAACTTTTTAGCGTTTTAAAAGCGAGCTTTTCATAACTGTTAGAGGCAACTCGTCTGTAAGAAATACTAAATAAATCGATGCATTATCATGAAACATAATTGTGTAGTTCGATTTTTTCTCGCTCGAGCACTAACTAGTCGGTTATCATAACATTTATTCGGTAAGCACGCATGTCAGCTGTACATAAATCAGTGGTCAGGTCAGGATACACGATACAAGAGCATGGCACTAATTAATTAAAGTGACCTAAGTGCCGTGGAGAATGGAATACCGCATGCGTGCGATGTGACGACGCGATCCTAACCACCAGATATACATACACACTCTTTTCCTTAGTCATAATACTCTCTCTCGTTTTAAAATATTGACACTGTTGACTTTTAACATCAACTTTAACCATTTATCTTATTTAAAAAAATTGTTTAAATGTGTAAACTTTTGTTATTATTTGATTTATCATTAGTGAAATTTAAATTACAACTAATAATTTTACACATTAGAATAAATTTTTTAAAAAACCAATGGTCAAAGTTGATGTTAAAAATCAACTGTGTCAATAGTTTAAAATCGGAGGGAGCATATGGCACCATCTGACTTCATCGGAGCATTAGATAAAAAGAAGCCACAAAGAGGCCGCGAACAATTAACTTTTGAATTTGAGACGAAGCATCATGCTTTGCTAGCAGTTACAAGTTACAGTAGACCAGATCGATGAGAATACAAATTCTTATCCACAACAACCCACCCGGTCCGTAACTACTAAGTAAGGCAGTAGGGTAGATGTAGTCGTAAAAGTTGAGAAACGCCAGTAATGAATAACAAATCGCTATGGTTACGCTAACATTATTACTCCGTGCGGTGGTGATGCAAGCACGCGCTAGATCTACAAATGTAACAATAAGCGCTACAAACACAGGTTAAAAATGCTAGCTGTAGGGGTGACAATTAATCACCATTAGGTTACCTATGTAGTCTCCACTTTGCTTCTTACAGTATTAACAGTTGGAGTAAATTTAGAAAACTACATATACTATGACAAAATTATCACAAATATACATATTTAAGAAAGAATTTCATATAACTACAAATTATGTGTTCAATTTATCATATAATTATAGATTTAAGAGTTGTTCTTTATACACTTCAAGCGAGTCCCACTTCAGGTGTAAATTATAGATTAAATCTGTAGCATTATGATAGTTTTTCATAGTCCTTGAATGTGTAGTTTTGTGAAATCACTCTTAACAGTTGTGATAAACTGATGATTAATTCAACTTTAAGGTTGTCGAACTGAATTCTTCAAATATAAGAATAATTCAAACCATTAAGTTGAGACTTACTGAATGCATATGCTCGATCTTGGATTCGGACAATGGTTAGGTACAGGAACATTGAATCTGGAAAAATAATAATATGATCTTATGGGCATCGGCCCGTATATAGTAATGGTACAAAGTGGAAAATTTACCACTTCATAGTATTAATGCATACGGCGTTGATTCATATGTTAAAGAAATTTTATGTAGCATTCGTCATATCTAATTCATATTTGCCGGTTCAATCCTTGTAACTGAGTCTACATGGAAGCAGGTTGAACACATCAGTGCCTGCCTACAAAAAAAAAAGGGGGGGGGGGGGGGTATACATCTGTAAATTAAGACAATTCATTTAAAAATCCTTCTAATTATCATGGTCCATATGCAATAATAGGGTACAAAGCTGTATAAGGAATATGCAACATAACAAGTTTGATTTTACTTACTTTGGGACTTTCAGAACCATATTTCTAAAGAGACGTCTGACCTGACCATAGACACATACCTTTTCAAATCTAGTTACCAGATCGATTCCTTGTTTGGCATGCTTATGTACCTTTTGATCCAGTGGAAAGAAAATGAAGTTAATCCCCTGGATGCTTTTTAAAAGACGAAGAATATGTGTTGTAACAAGGAGTTTGTATCCCCCTGCTATTACTCTGACCGTCTGACAATGCTTGACGTGAACAGAAGCCAATAATCAAATAAACTAACTTTTGAACCGGTGGACTACCTTTATAGTTGGTTATAATCTGCTACAATAATAAAATACTTCCCGGCCGGTGGTAGATCATTATAAACTTAAAAAAAAAACTAAGTTCCTTGTAAGGTTGTAACTGACATCATATTATCGTGGCGTGTCAGACATGGAAAGAAATTAGTCACCGGTATGGAAAGAGCACCGGATTTCAATCGTGCACAATGAAAAATATGCATATTTAACATTGGAGAAGATTTGTGTGACAGGTTATACCTAAGAACGGATAGTGATAACTCTGATAATCCATGAAGTGCGTGCTGCTGGTTTGTTACAACTTCTCCAGCAATCAATTTTCTGCTTGACTGACTGTCCTTTGGTTACTTTCAATTGCGGTTCAAGCACTACGATTCTGCAAGTGTAATGTTTAACCTAGCTAACAAATGTTTGTACTCCCTTCGTTTCTTTTCGTATTGCAGTTTTAGCTTTGGGAAGCACAATTTCCGAGAAGTGAATGTGTGTTGTACAGAAAATGAGAAAGAGAAAGATAGCGGTAGAGATATACTTGGAAAGAAAAAAAAATTGGAAGGGACAAAGTTAGTGTCGTGAAGTGAGAATGACAATCTTTTTGGGAAAAAAAACAAGTTCTAGAATGACATCAAACACTTCGGAACGGAAAGAGTAACACCATTTCTCGGGCAGGTGTTGGTGGGCCTGCATTATTCGTGTTGTTGGGCTTCACATTTAAGGAAGAAAAATATAACAGCATTAAGCACAAACCTGCAAAGCACTAACAATGCAAACCTATATATATGCTTCTTTATGGCCCGTTTCATACAGATTATGGGTCTGCTTTTACAACTGATTATAGCAGTTTATGTTTCGTCTCTACCAAATACTTAAAATCTAGAAGTTATTATGTCTATAATATAATCATTTTTACATTTTATATTAGCACTCATAAATTATAAATAGTAACTTTTAGCACTTTTCCTATAGTATAAGCTATTTTTTTGAATAATCACAATCCCAACTAAACATATCCTTAGTATACACCATGCTCGAATGGTCAAATGTTAATTTTAAAAAGTCAAAAATGTCATTTATTTTGAGACGGAGGACGGAGGGAGTAACAAATCCAATTTACGTAAAAGCAGCCGTTTTACACTATTGTCTGAGTATCAGTCTATGTGTTGTTCACCCTGCTTCTCCGCGGGTTGCTGTCATGGATGTTTCCTACGATGAAGACCATGCCTTCAAATCTCCATTGATCTCCTACTGGTACTCCTTGAGCATTGGTGGAAGTCGATGATAGTATGAGGACTCATTCACTTTCGCTATTATCGATCATGCACAAAATGATGTAAAACGGCTGCTTCTACGTAAACTGGATTTGTTACTCCCTCCGTTCTAAAATAAGTGACGTTTTTGACTTTTGAAATCAACGTTTGATCATTCTTCTTATTCAAAAAATTTACGAAAATACAAATGGTCAAAGGTAAAAGTATAAAAATCTAAAACGATATTTATTTTGGGACGGAGAGAGTACATGATTTTGAAAGAAAGCAGATATTTTCAATGTCCTCGCTGCAACATGGTTCAATTATTTGCTCAGAATTCTCTATTACTTCTTATATTGCTAGGGATTGAGATATCTTTTGAGACAAAAAGCACTGACGATCATTATTCCTGGCGTAAGAACTTGAACAAGTTGGAAATGTTCGTTAAGTAACACATCGATATCTTGTGCTATAGTTTAGATAAAGTTAAATTCTTGTAACTTTTACTAATAATATTTAAAAAAAGTACATAATTTATAATATAAAGATATACTTTTTATGAAAGTTTATTTCTCAATAAATTCAAAAAAAATAATTTTTATGTGATAAAACATCATTAATTCTTCATTATTAGTGATAAAAGTTTGACTTTAATCTAATTTTAAAAATTCTTATATTTTGAAACAGAGGGAGTACTCCAGTGTCACAAACCACATGAAGAGATTATAAACTGAAATTCTCTCTTCTTTCCTATATGAAACATACCCTCGTGTACATCTCTCGCTCTTGCCATCAGACAACTGGTGTCAGCAGTGGCCTCTTGAGTGCATGCGCCTCCAGGTTGCGAAGCAGCACATCCGCCATCGCAGCGCGTGTCTCGTGCGTCCCGCTCGCCATGTGTGGCGCCAGGACGACGTTATCGAGCGCCAGCAGCGGCTCAGGCACGTTGGGCTCGTCCGCGAACACGTCGAGTCCCGCGCCTCCGAGGCGGCCGTCGGCGAGCGCCGAGACGAGCTCGGGCTCGTCGACGTGCGCGCCGCGCCCAATGTTCACGAGCACTCCTCTCGGCCCGAGCGCTTCCATCACCTCGCGGTAGACGATGCCGTGGCTCTGCTCGTTCAGAGAGCAGGCCACGACGAGCACGTCACTGTTCCTGGCCAGTTCCACCACGGACGAGTAGTAGGTGTAGCTTGGATGTGCTAGGTCTCTTCTCTGGAAGTAGCTTACCGGGCAGTCAAAAGCTTTCACTCTCTTGGCAACAGCAAGCCCTATTCTTCCCAGCCCAATTAGGCCAATCCTTTTGCCACTGAACTGCAGTTTTGATTAGGAACACAACCATGTGAGAGTTTCAAGCTTAACAATGACATGGTTGAACGTTTGGAATATCAATCATAGTCATAGACAACGTTTTTTTCTTTAATTGAACGGTCAATATACGTCCATGCTATCAAGCTAGCTTCATCAGATAATTAACTAGAGAATTATCGGGAAGATCAAATACGACAGTAATGCAAGAGATACTGACCTTGGTGGTGAGAGGGTAATACCCCTTGTCCTTCCACTGTCCAACCCGAACGTAGCGGTCGACCTGTGGGATCCGGCGGAGCGCGGAGATGGCGAGGCCGACGGCGAGGTCGGCGACGTCGTCGGTCAGGACGCCGGGTGTGTTGGTAACCCGGATCCCGCGCTCGCGACACCTGGCCAGGTCGACGCGGTCGACTCCGACGGAGTATGAAGCGATGATCTCGAGGCTGGGCAGGGCGTCGATGAGCGGTGCGTTGGCGCCGGATGTCCCGCCAGTGACCGCAACGCGGATCGAGCCGGCGTGGGCGCGGAGGAAGTCGTCGCGGTGGTCTGGCGGTGACTCCCAGAGGCGGAGGAGGCGGCACCGGCGGTCGAGCTCCTTCTCCAAGTACTCGTCCATGGGGTGCAGCATCAACACGACGAGTGACTTCATGGCCATCGTAAGCAGGAGTAGGATTGTAGGATGCAATTAGTAATGGAGCTCAGGATGCCAAGTTTGTTTTAACCTCCGCTGAAGTTGTCTTGGCACCTAAGTATCTGTGTACGATGTACTCCCTCCGTTCTTAACTTTTAAATTTTAAATTCTTACTATTCATCTTATTCAAAATATTTTAATAAATTTCATATATTTTAATATAATTTAATTTATTATTTGAATCACAACTTAAAATTTTACATATTCGAGCAATTTTTTTAAATAAAACAAATGATCAGAGTTGTGTAAAAGTCAACGACGACATTAATTTAAAAAACGAAAGGAGTACTTGACAGGTGTGCAACATGATAAAAAAGGGCCAGAAAACGGACTTGTACCAAACTAGATCGTCATATTGTTGACTTTCTGCCATTCTCAAAAAAAAAATATTGTTGACTTTCTGCCAGGGCGGTGGCTAAGGTACTCCGCAGAACAGTGCAACGGATTACAAATGGCAATCTCTCTGGCGTAGCATCACCCTTCTTAAGTCCTATCAGTCTTGTCGACACTCGTCATGCGATAGATAAAATTTGGTGTGAGCATCTTGTCAGATATAGAACAAAAAGTCGGTGATGTGATGTAGAAGTCCTTACGTGTAAAATCGGCGTGCGGCATCGTCTCGTCAATAGCTCAGGCAATTGGGGCTTAACGTACTCCTACATTGTTGCCATAATTAACTTCGGGCATAATTTTTTACTATTTATTTTATTTAAAAATATATTATATATTTTATTATAATTTACTTTACCACCAAACTTATTTGAAATATGATTTATAAGTTTATACATTTAAACTATTTTTTTATAAGATGACTTTAAAAACGATAATAATTTAAGAACAGAGAGTAATTATCCTTGGAGCCTCTTGTTTTGTATTTTGATGAAAGGAAAGTAGATTTTCCCTGCAATTTATAAATATAAAAAAGAAAGCACTTGTGTTGCTGGTGCTAATTCGAAGTCGTAATTTAATTAGTCCATTTGATGCACCAAACTATATCGTCGTATTGTTGACGTACAGCCAGGGCGGTGCCCTAGGTATTCCTCCGAACAGTGCAATGTGTCACAAAATTACTATTCTTCACTGTTCGGATGTTCATATGTGGCGCAAGCATCGCCATTTGTAAGTTGAGTCGGTCTTGTGGACACCGACATATAACTTTTGGTGTGAGCATCTTCTCTGATAAGAACAAAAAAATCAGCGAGGTGATGTAGAACTCCTTACATGTCAGAAAATCATAGTACGGCATCGTCTAGTGGATAGTTCAGGCAGTCGGGGCTTGTCATCCATTGCTTTTGCCACCAAACTTATTTTATTACTTGCCCCCGTGCCACGCAATGATAAAGCAAATGGATGCATTTAACATTCGATTAAGAAAAACTATGACATTTGCTTCTCTGACAAAAAAAATATAACTCAACATAAATTTGTTACGATACAGGTAAGATAAAACGTATAATTCAAAAACATATGTCATGTATATATTGATTTCATCAAAAAATTATTCATACAATCCATAAAAAAAATTTGCTTTCCCGTGATACGAGAAAGATAAAATCAGATATTTTTTTGCCTCATTTAAATTAGATGCTAATAATTAAACTAAAAATTCTCTTCAAAATGTTATACCATCTTGTACACACACAATATAATAATAATGTAAGTAATA
>BCLG01001615.1:28627-53842 GCA_001602295.1 Zoysia matrella | reverse complement strand
TCACTTCCTCATCCAAGACAGTTGTATTCCAAGACCAATAATCTTTCATTCTTCGTCCATACATATGTCGCATACAAGAATTTTGTGAATAATGAATCTTTTACCTCCTAGGTGGTAAAAGTTCAATTTGGTAAGTAATTTTTTTTTTGGAAACTAACTCATGCAGCTGTTTTAGAAAGTAACTAATGTGGCTGTTTTGGAAAGTAGACAAGCAATAGATTTATATATTTTTTTATTTTCTATTTATATCTTTTTAGAAAAATCAACGTCTGCGATTAAATTCTTATCTTACCTCCTAAGAGGTAAGCCATCAGCATTTGGTCTAATACAAAGCCTCTTCTTGAATCAGTACAATCTAAAGTGCATACTAATAATTGGACAGATATATAGTATGGCTGAGCTCCACTGCCCAGTTGCAATTACCAGCTTCAATTAATAAGTTATGTTAAAGGTAAGTCATAATTTTATAGGGCGGTGTAATCCGCTCCATTGCCCATGCTATGATTTAGCACCATGATTTTATATAAAAAAAATCTGAAACACAAATATATATCCTTCAGGCACCACACTAACCTTTCTACAGGTTGACATTGGATCCTCAGAATAAAATGGAGGATAACCAACCAGCATTTCATACATGATAGCACAAAGGGACCACCTGGGAAAAGAAAAAAAAAAGATGATATCAAGAAACAATAAATAATAAAGCACAGTGGGTGATGAAAATTAAGAAGTTTGATAAATAAATAGAGGATTACAAATAAGAAACCTAACCAGTCACACTCCATTCCATATCCTTTCTTCAGTTGAACTTCTGGAGCAATATAATCAGGTGTGCCAACTGTTGAATATGCCTGCATGCCAGAAGTACAGTTAAAACATAGGAAACACCAATATTTACAGTCAACTAAAGTCAAATATGATTCCCAAAATCCATTGAAAAAATATGAAGGCGAAATATAACTGCTGTATAAAGTGCAGACGGAGAAACCTATGAATTAAGGCATCTAAACAAAAGGGGGCTGACATTTGAGGAGTTGTTTTTTTCAGAGACTGATATGTTGATTAAAATTCAGCTACACTACTTACCAACATTCGCCGGTTTTTTTTGCGAATGTGACAATTGTTCCTGCTGTGTACGCCTAGGCGCAGGAGGGTTGCCTAACCAACTAATGTTATCAGCCAAGGGTTTGGCACCTTTTCCAGATGTCCAACAGTTTACACAAACCAAAGTAAGAAAGCTTCAGGTGGCCACTGCGATCCAACAGTAGATTATCATGCTTGATATCCCTGACAAAATAATAAAAAATATTTATCATTCTATGTTGAATAATCTAATTTCTTAGGGGAAAACAAAGAAAATTTGGACGCTACCGATGAATGTAGTTGTGTTTGTGAATAGACTCTATGGCAAGCACGGTTTCTGCAATATAAAACCGGGCTTCATCTTCAGTCAGTGTGTCTTTGCACATAAGCAAAGTCATCATATCACCGCCAGGAAGGTAATCCATGATGAGATATAAGAACTCGTCTTGGAAAGAATAATAGAGCTTGACTATGTAAGCACTATCAACTTCTGCAAGAAGGTTCCTTTCGGCTTTGACATGTTCTACCTGAAACATAATATACCAAATAACACAGATCGACCGTACATGGTACCTGGCCCCTGCGAGATATGTTCAACCAAATTACAAAAAACAGGTCGATAACACAGACCAATCTGGACAAAGCATTGTCGTCATTTCTCAGAAGATTCTTAGGAGTCTCAAACTCCAAAACCTAAAGTACACTATAAAAATTTTGAATTGCCAACAATACTAAGTTTGGATAAAAGAATACAATACCAAGTCATCTGTTTTGGTAGTAAAGAATATAAATTAATCGATTATGCAGTTGTAATATAAGCTGTTGTGTGCTCCCGTGTCCCTTGTTTGATATAAGCAGTCAGACTTCTAAGACTAATCGCAATGCAAGAAAATTAACAAACAATGTAATGAAAGCTTTCCCATAATCTGCAGTAGAACGTAACATAGAAAAAGCTTATCAATTTTACGTTGATAGTATGGGTAAATGGCTAGATCGATTAACGAAATTACCAATCGCAGTACTCCGCAGCCCAGTTTCAGCTTTCTTCAAATCTCCAACTGGCACCAGCACATGCCGGAGGCTGCAGCCCTGCCGAGTGGCCGCTGGCCAACCGGTCTAAGTCCGCCGCCGGCGCTGGTCCACGGCTCTGCACGCGCCGGCTACCGCCGTAGAGCAGGTCCCCCGCCGGCCGCCGCCACCTGCTGGAGCCTAAGGGCCGCACCGTTCTTGCGCCAGGACCTCGCCCACCACCACCAAGCGCAGGGCTCCACGTAGACCTCGCCGGCCGCCGCCACCGCCTGTAGCCTGAGCGCGGGCTGGTCGCCGCCGCCACCTGGAGCCTGAGCGCGGGCTGGTCGCCGCCGCCGCCGCCTGGAGCCTGAGCGCGAGAGTTGGGAGTGCAATGGAAGGATCGCGAAGCACGGGGGAGCTCTGAGGACGGAGGAGAGGCTGCGGGCCGGGGCTCTGGCCGGCGCGAGTGAATGAGATCTGCCCAGCGCGAGTAGCGGAGCGCTGACCTGCGCGAAGGGATAGGGACGAGTGGTAGAAGTGCGATCAGCGAAGAGACAGAGCGTGACGCGAACTACTGACGTCTCTTACGTACTCCCTCCTCTCTCCGTTTGATGTCATATTTAATTTTTAAATTTAACTTTAATTATTGATCTTATTAAAAAAAATTATAACAACAAAGAGTATTTTTTAAATAAGAGAGATAATTTGTTTTACCACCAAACATATTTGAAATATAATTTATAATTTTAGATATTTAAATTATTTTTGTAAAGATAAATGATGTAAAAAATAACATTAAAAGTCAATGTGCCAACAATTTAAGAATAGACAGAATAATTATCTTTGAAGCCCTTTGTTTTGTACCCTGCTCTCTTCGTCTTAAATTATAAGTATTTTATATCTCTTCTCTTCATTTTTAAAGCATTTATGTTTTTCACTTTTCTTAATTTTCTGTGTTCAACTCAAAATAACTTATAAAAAATTATAAAAAAGACAAGGAGTGAAAGGAAAGCAGAAGCCTCTATAATTTATAAAAACAAAAGAAAGGAACTGTGTTGGCCATGCAAATTTGAAGTTAGAATTATTTAGTCTATTTTAAGCTGAACCAAACAATAAACAAAGCACGACAATAACAAAGTATAATGCGTACGGATGAATTAGATACTGAACTCCCTCCAGGTGTGAACGCGCTTGAGATGCCACGCCTAAAATCTGCAGGAGCTTCTGACACATGGAAATGTCAGTTGCTACGGGGTCAAAATTAATCGCTTACTCTCTAAACTTTTTTAGTTAAAAAAATAACTAATTTTAAAAATAGTAGAATTTTAAAAGTTTAATTTATTTTTTTTAACTAAAGAGGTTTAGTGGTTAACGTTAGGAGGCGGTTGGTTGCAGCACCGGTAATGGGAATGGTAACGGGAATATATAACAGTGTTATTAGATAACACTCTGACCTATTTACAGAGAAAATCAAGCGAACCAAACACTTTCTTAGTTGCACCTACTTACACCTCTGACGAGTTCTGAAACATCTGCGAAGACATAGCATAACCTGGTCAAGAAACTTGACATAAGAAGAAAACAACATTGTCCTGTAGAAAATGAATCACGATCACAGAATAAAGTAACCTTATCATTAATTCGAACCAGTCTTTGTCGGGCTACCACCTTCGCTGTGCTGATGTTGAGGTCGAAATCGCGTCTGACCCAACGCATCACTCACAAGTTGTGTGTGAAAACACCGGGTTTGAGACAACATATAGAAAATTCTATCTTTGAAAGGGACTCCGTCGGAGAAGGATCGTTCTAAAGTTGATCCGAGCCTGATCAAGTCAGCAGGATCGCCTTCGGTCGTCACCGAGACGAAAGAAAAATAGCAAAACAGGGGTCGAGTGAGAGTATTAGAGTTAGAGAAGTGCAAAATATAAAACCAAATGGTTTATTCGATTGGGATACCCTTCAACCGGTAATAGGTCTCTGTTTTATAGAGGTAGGGTGGTCTTATCCCGCAGGGCAACGAATCTCTAAAGTTAGAAAATAATTTGGAATTGATCTGCTGAAAACTTTTCTAAATCGATATTACCAGTTTCTCTGGTAAAGTGCCGGACACTCCAGTGACCGGAGGATCCGTCGCGCAAATCCGAAGAACCCGAGAGGGCCTGCCGGACACTTCGACGCTGTGTCGGACACTCCGGTGTATAAAACACTGAACTCGAGAGGGCTTATCAGATGGTCCAGCAATGTGCCAAACACTCTGGTGGGCCGAGTACTCAAACTCAAGAGGGCTTACCGGACAGTCCGGCACAGTGACGGACACTCTGGTGGGCGAAGTGCCCAAACTCGAGAGGGCTTATCGCAGGCTCCGACAATGTGCCGAACACTCCGGTGAGGCTATTTTTTGTGTCAACATATGCTCCCCTGCTTTTTGGTGTAGTCTCTACACCATAAAGCATTATAAGCACCAAAAACACTTAAGGGCGATGGTTTTCTCAACTCATTGTCCATTGCACCATTTTTGGTGACGATATCTTTTATATCGGCCATTCTTCGTCTAACCTTTTTGCCATACACTTGGGTAATACTTTTTCAAGTACCGGCCATTAAAAGCCCTAGGCAATAACTCTTCACTCATATTTTTACTGTGTATGCATTTTCGGCGATGATTTTTACTATTCGATATGACCCTTCTCAACTAGTAGACCATTTTTTAAACTTGTTATTTCTTGAGCCTACGAGAAGAATAGTTTTTTAAACCAATTCGCCCACTTGAAAAGTTTTGACTTTTACCTTCTTACTGTAGGCTCTAGCAACTCTAGCCTTGTCTCTTTCAATTTCTTTCAATGCATTTAAACGCTTATCGGTGACTTCAACGATATTGTCTAGCATTAGAGTTCTATACTGGATAAATCATTTTGTTTAGCTAATCTTAGAGCTCCTAGATTTATCTCGATGGGTAAAACGGCCTCTTGTCCATACACAAGTTCATAATGTGTTAACTTAATTGCCTCGTGCTTAGATATCTGATGAGCCCACAAAACTTTCGATAAGACTTCATACTATCTCTTGGGATGGTCTTCTATCTTTTTCTTAATGAGTTTAATCAAAGTTTTGTTACTAGACTCGACCTGACCATTGGCTTGAACATAATATGGAGATAAATTGAGTATCTTAATCCCGTAGGATTCGGCAAATTCTTTGACATGACCGGATGTAAAGAAAGTACCTTGGTTGGTAGTCAAAGTTTGTGGTATGCCAAATCTATGAATAATATGCTCGGTAAGAAACTCAATTACTTCTTTGTGCGTCATGTTTTTGAGAGCTACTGCTTCGGTCTATTTAGTGAAGTAATCCGATGCTACTAACACGAAGCGGTGTCACTTTGAAGACGGAGGATGTATTTGCCTTATGAAATCCAATCCCTGTCCTCAGAATGGCCGCAGTTTTATAATAGGGTTCATCATGACAGCGGACGCCAATTGAATATTACCAAACTTTTGGTACTCTTCGCACCCCTTGTATTAACGATAACAATAGATAATTATTATTGGCCAATAGAACCCAGCTATTCTTAGCAACCATTTCATTTTCAGAGCCGATTGGTACGTATCACAAATGCCCTCATGAACTTCTCCCATAGCTACTTTGGCTTCATCCTCACCCAAACATTTCAACAGTAAATCATCTCCCGTTCGGCGGTATAAGTCACCATCAATCAAAGTATATTTGAAAGCTATATGTCGAACCCTTCTATCCACACTTTGGGTTGGACTACGAATATATGTAATTATAGGTGATCTCTAATCAAGCGATTCGGCACCATCACAGCTTGATGTGTTAGTATCCGAATGGTCTAGCTCCAACACCTCAAGCATCGGTTTCTTATTGATTGAATATTTACCTTTACTAACATTGTAACCCGATGCTTGTTGAGCCAACTCATTGGCTTCACTGTTTTCTAGCCTAAGCACATGATGTATGTTGAATTCATGCATTTTTCTAATGATGTCTAGTCACTTATCTAAGATGGTATTTAATGATCCATCTAAGCATTGAAAATTTTCAGAAATTTGTTGCACTACTAACAACGAATCACCGAAAGCCTCTACATGCTTAACTCTCATAGACTCTAACATCTCTAAACCGAACAACAATGCATCATATTCTTCTTGGTTATTGATGCAATCATACTCTAATCGGTTTGAGAATTCAAAGTGTGCATCATGAGGAGATACTAAAACCACACCAACACCTTGACCCTCTTTACAAACTGATCCATCAAAATATAATTTTTAAGGGGTAAAAGTAACATAAGCAACATCTAGATTATGTTCTAAATCAATTCGATGTTCAACAGTGAAATTAGCAACAATTTGACTTCAACGATTCATAAGCCAAATCATATTCAATCAATGCATAAGCCTATTTACTAAACCTACCACTAGAAATCGGTCTATGCAACATATGTTTAATAACATCGGTTTCACAAGCAACCACACAAGTACTGGATAACAAATAGTGTCTCAACTTAGTGCAAGCATGATATAAAGAAAAACATAGTTTCTCGATTAGAGTGTACCTTGTTTCCGCATCAATCAATCGTCAGCTCAGATACGTGATCAGATACTCTTTTTCTTCGGCTTCTTGTGTCAAAACAGCCCAACTATATCATCTTCCACCGCTACGTAAAGATGAAAAGTGACTCATCCCTTAGGCGCCCTAAGCGCCGGTAGCGAAGACAAGTATTCTTTGATATTCTCAAAAGCTTCTTGCTGTTTTGCCCCCAAGTAAATTCGGCTTCATTCTTTAGCCGAAGAATAGCAGTAAATGCATTAATCTTTCTCGATAAGTTAGAAATGAATCGTCTTAAGTAACTCACTTTTCCTAAGAAGCTTTGCAACTCTCTCTTACGAGTAGCTGCTTGCACATTCCTAATTGCCTCTATCTTATTAGAATCTATCTCTATGCCCTTTTCATGAATTATGAAGCTTAAAAACTTTCTGGTCGATACACTAAAAGCACATTTGAGCGGATTCATTTTCATACCAAAACGACGCATTCGGTCCAAGGCAAGTTGCAAATCGGCCAAGTGAGAATCTAAAGCGGCCGATTTGATCATCATATCATCTATGTAAATCTTCATGATAACACCAAGTAAATCATGAAATATAAAGTTCATGGCTCTTTGATATGTGGCACCCGCATTTTTTAATCTAAAAGTCATAACAACTCACTCAAACAATCCTAAAAAACCAGGACATCTAAAAGCAGTTTTAGACATATCCTCTTCGACCATGAAGATTTAGTTGTATCCCGCATTACCATCAAGAAAACTAATAACTCTATGGCCGGAAGCATCATTAATCAACATATCGGCTATGGGCATAGGATATTCTTCTTTAAGAGTGACTCTATTTAAATTTCTGAAATCAATGTAAACTCTAATCTTACTGGTGTTCTTTTTTTCCAATGGCACGATGTTGGATATCCACTCCGCATACCTGCAAGGTCTTATAAATTTTGCATCAAGTAATCTGTTAATTTCTTCTTTAATCCGATTATGCATATTCGGGTAAAGCTCCTCATCGATTGCTTAAAAGGTCCAGATTTTATTGGAAGCCAATGTTCAACTAACTCACGGCTCAGCCCAAGCATTTCATTATAGGACCATGCAAAACAATCTACATATTCTTTTAGTAAATCGATTAGCTTCACGTTATAATTGGCTTTCAAATTTTTATCCATATCTTCTATTTTCTCGATTGCTTCGCACATATCGTTTGTATTGGACCGATAGTGTTCCACTCTCTTTTGCAATCAATCAAGATTAGAATCTATTAAATTATATTATATGTTTGAGCCGATTCTCCATCGGTTTTACATTGACCGGTACAAAACCATCTCTAGTCACACTAAAAAAATCATAATCCGTCAAGTCTAAACCGGTCAAGCACTTGACAGCATCATGCGGCAAAGAAGATGATTCGGCCATAGCAACACAAGCCGATGCATCCGCATGAACCACCTCTACATCATCAACAATCCATTGTATCAAGAATTGGTGTAAGGTAGAAGGAACACATTCATTGGCATGAATCCAATCATGTCCTAAGATCAAACTATAACTACCGCGCACATCGACAACAAAGAAAGCGGTAGCCATGGTCTAGCTTCCAACGGTGAGTTCCATAGAAGCGACCCCTTTAGTCTCGATAGGGTCTCCTCCTCTCACACCATTCAAAGTCATGTTAGTCTGGATGAGCTCGTCATCAGCCTTACCTGGTTTCTTAAACAAGGAATACAGCATTAAATTAATAATAGCATCGCCATCTACAAGCATGCGAGAAATTGGTGAACCATTAATATGACCTCTCACATAGAGGGGTTTTAAATGGTTTTCTGATTCCTCGAGCTTTTTGAAGATAACACTTTTCAGCCCAAAGTCGAATTGTGCTATGACTTCTTCTTCCTCTATAAGCAAATAATCAGAAAGGGATAAACAAATAGTGTTAATATCCATACCTTCCCGAGGTGGTGTAGGCTCATAGTCCAAGAGGTCGTCGTCGTTGAACTCGGACATGTTGACGTCTTCGTGGGTGAGGGCGCTGTGGAGTCGTCTCCCAAGACGGCATTGACCATACCAAGTGGCTTCGGAGTAGCCTTCATTTCCTCCGTCACCGGTGGAGTAGGGGCCTCAGGCTCCTTAACCCTACACTGCTTACCTTGAGGGACCATCGGCTTGATTTCGTTGAAGACCTCGTCCCTCCTTTTCTTCGCCTCCTCTTCTCGCATCTTCTGGAGGCGCAGCCTTTGGAGCTTATTCTTTTGAGTGTGGGTCAAGCTAGGCGGACACCACCTCGGTTGCATGTACTTGGAGGAGCTTTTGCTGCTGCTAGCTTCATGGTTATGGGAAGCCTTTTCGACTGAATCATCCAAAGTGATCGGTCCCGTGAAAACTCCTCAGATTTTGACATCGGTTGTGCTAATTTTCACGACACCTCCTGATGCACTCTCTTGATGAACAATGGTGGAGGGAGCAGGTTCATTACCTTGCTTTGGGCACCATTTTTGCTTAGGCGCGGTTGTGGAGCTCCCTCCTTGAGCCTTGATCGGTCAAGAATCCGTTTGATCCGGGATAAGGTTGAGAGCCTTGTAAAGACATCTCCTCTCGACCCGTTCCACCTCGAATGAAACGGTGGGTATGACATCAGCGGAATGGGAATCGGTGGCATGGGCATCGGTGGCGTGTGCATCCATGGTCCCATATGTAGATGCCACACCGAGAACGGTGGACAAAGCATAGGATAGAACTACGGTAGCGGCACCCCGAAGCCATGTGGAGAAAAAGGAGGAGCGGGCCCTATGCTTATTCATGGTTGGTCTCATCTCCCTCTTAGGTGGGCTGCCTCCTCTAGGTGGCCACCTTGGCCGCTTCATAGATCGATTATTCAAATCGGTCTTTTGATTCTTGTATTTAGTCACAAGACGGTCGAAGGCACTTTTGGGCCTCATCGTCCGATCCGTGGCTTTACCTTGGTTTACCTTTCACTTACCCACCTTCGGTTTCTTTGGCTTTATCATCTTGAGCCGTGGAACTTGCCCCCCAGGTCTAGAGCCTGGGATGGTGACCTTGAGACTCTTGACCATCGAGGAATTTCTCGAGCATTACTTTCCTAGAACTCTCTTTCTCACCTGAAGAAATAGGCATCTCCTCCCTGATGATCACATTCTTTCCTTTGATGGTATCGGCTTGATGAGACCGAATCAACACCCTGGGATTGAGCTCTAGAGTGTTGACGGGGAAGGGGTGCTTGTCAATCTGCATTTTCTTAAGACTCAATCGTCCCTTATTAAGGGCCGATTGGACCTGTCGACGGCAAACATTGCAATCATTAGTAGCATGAGAATAAGTGTTATACCATTTACGATATGCCCTACGCTTAATCTCATCTGTCGAAGGTAAAGTATATGCGATCTTAATGGATCCACCTTTGTGCAGCTCATCAAAAATTATATCACACTTAGCTACATCAAAGGTGTATTTTACATCGTCTTTCCGATTCTTATGAACCGGTTTGAGCGAATCACAAGCAAACGACTTGGCCTTAGGTGGCCAAACGTACTCGACAGCCAAAATGTCATTAGAATCATCATCGGAGCTATCTGAATCATATTTTACGACGTGCATGTTATGACAGGTCTTATAATTATGTTTTATTTCTTTACTTCGACTCTCTTGAGCCGAAGCCTTTTGTTGGAGGTGAGTGAGTGTGAGAAAATCGTACCCCTCCAACTTCTCTCTAAGATGCGACCGTAAACCATTAAAAGCTAGGTCGGCTAAGTCTTTTTTAGAAATTGTTAAATTAAAGCATCGGTTCATAACATCTCTAAACCGTCGAAGATAATCAATGACAGGTTCCTCTTTTTCATGCCCAATCGAGGTCAAAGGTGACAATTTTAATTCATTGTCCCCGGAGTAAAAATGATTATGGAACTTACACTCTAATGACTCTAAGTGTAAATGGAGCTCAGGGACAGTGACGAAAACCAAGAGAAAGCGGTTCCGGTTAGCGATAATGAAAACAAACGTACTTTTAAAGCCTCACTAAAACTCGCTTCTCCTAATTGTGCTACATGTTGACTAATGTGCTACCAAGTGATTTTGCTATCTTCGCAATTGAATTTGACGAAGTCGGGAACACGCCATCCTGCAGAATATGGGACCGAATCAAAATACGCGGGGTATGGTTTTTGATAAATTCAGTCCCTCCCCTTAAGGTCCACTCCTAGCGTCTCATGTTATTTATTTAAGTCCTCCTTAATGCGCGTCCTACACTCCTCTATGTTGGCAACGGGTGGCCTAGTAGACATACTTGATAGTGGAGGCTGTGTGCTTGTTTTCATGACGCTAAATATTTCATTAGGGACAGGGCCACGAGGGATTCCCATGCCGCTTGGTGGGATGGGCGGTATGCTATATGCAACGGTACAGTAAAGAGGAACAAAGTTAGCCAATTCACTCAATTGGTTCGTGACCAGATTGGGGATGCTAATAATTGGCTCTACGCTAGTGGGAGACACTACTAAAGCGTTGGTTTGCACGGGTGATGGAAAACTAGTTTATTCACTAAACGAGTTCAACGGCATGCCATACGTAGGTTGTTCTACATTAAAGGTAGTAGGCGTCGATGTACTAGCTACACGTGCAACATGAGACGATGATGCAATGTTAACATTTTTAGCTTTAGACAAGTTTTCTTGGATCATGTATTGCATATCATTAGTTAATACTTTTTTAATGTCGGCAAAGGTAATATGAAAGGTCTTCAAAAGTAACGGGAGGGTGCGAAGATGTCCTTACATTGGCAGCACCGATGGCCGCGTCGTCATCGACGACCAGAAGAACGGGCTCCTTCACTTGAGAGATCGCGCATTGACGGTACTTCTTAAAACACGCCAAGTACTCCTGCAGCTCTCACTCCTCGCGCGCCTCCTCGAGCAACTCCTATAAGGATTGCATGACGATATTCGTCGTGGGGATCTCGGAGGTCATGGTGAAAATGATGATTCGATTTGTGCAACTAGAATCACTCGTTCCCAGTGAAGTCGCCAAAAAGTTGTTGACGCCGAAATCAGGTCTGGGCCAGCGCACCGCTCGCACGTCCGTGTGCGGGAACGCCGGCACTTCTTCAACACCGGGTTTGGGACAGCACCTAGAAAATTCCGCCTCGGGAGGGATGCCGTCGGAGGAGGATCGTCCTAGGGTTGATCCGAGCTCGGTCAGGCCAGCCAGATCGCCTTCGGTCGTCGCCGGACGAAGGAAGAACAGCAAAATGGTGGTCGAGTGAGGGGATTAGGGTTAGAGAAGTGCAAAATGTAAAGTCAAATAGTATAATCGATTGGGATACCCCTCAACCAGCCATGGGCTTCTGTTTTATAGAGGTGGGATGGTCTTATCCCGCAGGGCAACGGATCCCTCAAGTTAGGAAATAATTTAGAATTGATCTGCTAAAAACTTTTCTAAATCTACACTAGCGGAGTCTCCGGTAAAGTGCCGGACACTCCGGTGACCGGAGTCTCCTGTATGACGCCGGAGGATCCGTCATGTAAATCCGGGGAACCCGAGAGGGCCTGTCGGACACTCTGGTCAGAAAACACCAAACCCGAGAGGGCTTATTGGATAATCCGGCAATATGTCGAACACTCTAGTGGGCCGAGTGTCCAAACTCGAGAGAGCTTACCGGACAGTACGGCACAGTGCCGGACACTCTAGTGGGCGAAGTGCTCAAACCCAGAGGGCTTACCGGAGGCTCCGGTATTGTACCAGATACTCTTGTGAGGCCATTTTCTGGGTGTCAACACCTAGCATCCTAGGAGGAAAAACATTGATATACAACTCCGATGCTCTTACAGGTCTCTCCAACTTTCAGTGCAAAATGCATATGTCTGACTGATTCAAATCTTTTACTATCTAAAGCAGCAAGGATTTTTCGAACTCTGATTGGCTGGCTTCATCTGTCCTTCCATTCTGCGTTCAACGTTCCAGACGTAGTTTGGACGCAAGTTTCTGGTTTCCTTGGCCTGCCCCGGCCAGCCGGCCCACGCCGACGCCGCATCTGCCCCCGCCATGGATCGGCCACATCCACCTGCCCGCTCCCCACCTCCGCTGCGGCCGGTCCACAGCGGCTGCCCCCACTCACGCGTGGACCGGCTGCCTCCGCCCGCCCTCCCCCAACCTTGAACGCCTCTGACCTGGCCATCGACCCCCACGTTGAGCGGCCGCCGTCCTGGCTGCCTCAAGCAGAGGCGTCCTCGCCGTAGCCCGGCCGCCTCAAGCAGAAGCGCCCTCGCGTAGGCCCATAGCCCGGCCACCCCTCACCTCGCAGGCTCGCAGCCCAAGTCCCGGCATCACCCTGCCCCAGCCTTAGTCGCCCTTAGGTAGGGAGCAGTAAAATCCGAAGAGCGCTTGTGTGGAGCATCAATCCCCTTCTCCTCTAACTCCTCTTCAACACCCTTTTCGTATTTAATTTCCTTACGCTTTTACTAGTGAAATGCAAATACATTTTGGATAATTTTCTGCTTGACACATAGTTGATTTCTTGGTTCCAACTAGGAAATCCATGCCGCTTGCCCCTCTGCACCTCGGCCTTCCATGACATGGACTATGAAGTTGAGAGTGCATGAGTTCTGATCTTGCAATGACTTGCAACCATTTTACAGATGATGTCTGTAAGAACTTGACCAAGAAATCAATATCTGGATGGGTTAATCGACTAGCAAGTAGCAAGAGTGGGTAATTATCATCAGTTTAATCTCTTCATTTAATTTTGCCTATATTTTAGTTAACTGATTGTATTTGTTATGATCATAGGTTCCCCTTTCAATTTTCCCCTACCAAAAAGCATCTAAGTTTCTACTGTCAGAAATGTCCCAACTCATCCTGCATTTTATGGTAAGTTCGTGCCTAAATTTTTCCTTGGGATGATTTTATGATCAATCTGATTTTTCTAATGAAACCTGTCAGGATCATGTACCCAAGGTACCTACGGCCCCAAGATTGATATGAAAGCCCAGCGAAGAACCGAGGCCTACAGGCAAAACTCACCGAAGACTTCATCGCACGAAGGCTCGAAGAACCAGCCCGATCCCACAAGGATCGGGGTTACTCAAAGAGTTGGCCCCACCGTTCGAGGGTCAGGGCTGACACACAACGGACGATGAACGGGAACCATCTTACGCATCCGATCCCAGGGTCGGCCACCGCCTCAACGATCAATCCCTGACGAGCGCAGAGATTTCTGACACTATAGAACAATAGGTAAAGCAACCCCGCCGAAGGTAAAGCGAGCCAACAGAAAGGAAAAAGCGGTCCAACAGGCGGTAAATCTAACGGCAAAATAACCTTTGTCCTCCAAAGCTCACCAGAGGACGATCAAAGGACACCGACAAGCGGCTCCGGCGCCAGCAAGTGCTAGAGAATCAACTTTGTAGCAGATCACGGTGTAAGCTTGATGACCTTTGAAGTCTCCTAAAAGTTATGAATTAATTTTGATGATTGAATGAACAACCATAAGCAACGGTTGTGTCGCAGGTACCACCTCGCTAATTCTACATTAATATGGTGGGCTTCCTCAGTGGATGATAAGGACGAACTCTAGAAGAGGAGTTGCCGAGCTTCGAAGGACCAAGGCTAAGTACTAGCTAGAGAGTCCATAGGAACGTCGGTACTATTAAGGGGGATAAAGTCATTTAGCTCCTGTCATACAAGTGTTAGAGGGTGTGAATACTTCTTAGATCCTCAGAAAGCACTGAAGATGGCAGAGAAAGCGAAGTCGACTAGAGCTCAAGAACCAGCTGAAGACTCAGTCACCAGATAGTCCGGTGAACCCTGGAGGAACCGGTCTAAAGATAGAGGTGCTCTCTGGAGTCAACATGGAGCAGTCACCGGACAGTCCGTTGGTGCAATGACCGGACAGTCCGGTGAGCTAGGAGCAAAAGTCTAGAGAAGATGTCTCTGGGAGTGCAAAAGTGAAAGTCACTGGACAGTCCGGTGAAGGTATGCACCGGGCAGTCCAGTGTCCTATGGAGTGAACTCCAGAGAGGGTGTTTCCCTGGCAGAGGAGGAAGAAGGGTCATCGAAGAATCCGATGGTACAGTCACCAGATAGTTTGGTAATTGCATAAAGCAGTCAGCTTTATGACATCAGATCCCAACGGTTGTTTCAGGGCTTGGAGCCTATTTAAACCATGGAGAAGGACGTTTTTTTGGGTGCCCTTGATCAGAATTGTTGGATCCAAGCTGTGAGAGGCCAAGGGACATCACCAAAAGGAAACATTGTAAGATTGGAGATCTTTGGTGCTAGTAGGAGAGTGATAAGGAGCATTCATTCACTTCTAGAGCTTGTAGGGCTTGAGAGGAGTGATCTTTGTCTTGGTGTGGGCAGCATAGACCGGCTAGGAGTCGGTGTTCGAACTTTCGAGGAAATTGTGCAAGACGACGCCAAGTTTGTACGTGGTTCCGAGTCCCCCTCTCGAAAGTGACACCAAGAGGGAGCGTCCGAGCCTTGGAGGCCTGCTCTATAGCTTGGGTATTGTGTGCGACAGTCGGGCCGTCGGTGTCTTCACTCCGGGAGTGAAGCGTACCCTTGTGAGCATCATTCCGAAAACGACGGGAGGGAACAGGACTCCGATGGGAGTGGTCCAACAAGGATTAGGGGAAGGCGTCTACCTTCCGAGATACCGAGAAAAAATCACTGAGCACTCTCTATCTCACTCTCTTTACTTACCGCATTTACTTTCCATTTGAGTAGTATGATAGGATGTTCTTTGATTCCTCTTGGTGGCTATCGTGCTAGTGCTTGCTTGTTGTTATTTCATTATCACTAGCATTGTTAGGGGTTTTGGCCTACTAAACTTGTTTAGGTTCGCTTTCGTTGTGGTCAAGTCTTGTAGTTTTAGTTCGTAGCGAAATTAATGCTATAAGTCCACAAATTCAAACCCTTCTCGGTGTCTTTGATCTTTAAACGCGGCTCCACCCGTCAGGGGGCCGTCTAGTTCCATAGGCGCCAAGCCTTTTAACCTTGGTCTGACCTCTATATAAAGGGGGCACCGGGGGCCTTAGACAACAGGTTCATGTTCATACAGTTCGAGTCATCATACACACTTCACATATGCGTGCTAGGGTTCTAGCCCGCCATTGTAACCCTGTTTCGAGCTTATGCGATCCTCTCTCTCTCTTTGGACGTAGGGTGTTATACCTCCGTGGTGGCTCGAACTAGGTTAAACCTTGAGTCTTCCGTAGACTAGGCCACCTCGATACGAAGAGCGCACCAAATTCTTCTCGCAAATTCTACTGTGCCGGTGGTCGGAACACCGACAAAACCGATACAATTGTTAGAACTTCTTGTTATGTTTCTCATTTTAGCTGTCTTGTAATGCATCAACATAGTAAATTACCATTTGATTTGAATTATTTGCTGCATCTTTGAGCCTCGGGCATCCCAAATATTTTACACTCAAGTAGCTAATGGCCTTTTTGACGGGCAGATGTGCTATTATGCAAGAAAATTCAGATATGTATTTAGTTTGTTATACACTAGATCTCTTAATTGTCGCTGGATAAGAACACCAGAGATCGCAATATCTTTGCTGGCTTCATCTATTGGCACTATTTTTTTTTGAAATGTATTTAAACACATGTTATGTACTGCATTATACGAGCATGATGCAAAAGAAACGGTTCTTTGATTCTTTAAAAAATGTTTTGGCAAGAATTTATTCTCATGACAAGGCCGAAGGAGTAACATGTGGTATATGTATTATGCATGCTTTTAGTTTGGATTCAATTAAATGTTAGAGTATGAGTATGCTATAAATTCAATAAATTTATGTTTTCTATTCAATGATATGGCATCATCGTCCGCTCTGCATGTCACGCACCATTACCGGCAGCCACCAAGCGTAATGAAAAATGTGGCTTATTTATACTTTGAAGCACTTGATCAAATTAATATGGCTTGGCCTAATATAAATTGAGACACATCTTCACTCATATTTGCAACGGGTCAATGAAGTAAAAGAAATGTAAGCGCGGCAACGCCGTGCATATTTTCTAGTAAAATAACTAAATTTGCAGAATCAAATCATAATTTCCTAATTAGCAAATTACAATGCGTATAATTGGGTTTCCCTCCACTCCAGCTTTGCCAAAAGCTTTTGAGAGCTTGATGTCCATTACCCACAAAGTGGTTGCCATCAATAATCCTATATATATGTAAATAGTCAAAGTCTAGAAAAAAAAATTTGGTAAATTTAGCTGATATTTATGTATTTTCATTTTTATTGCTTGGTGCTATAAATAGTAAAGTTCTGTAAAAAAAATTCAGCTGGATTTTCTATTCTGGCTCACCCATGTGCAGCAGCCCTCCTGTGGATTCTTTCCTGCCTCCCTAGACCCTGTCCTCGTTCTCCATCCAGCCTCTTGGTCGAAAATTCAGGCTCGGATAGAGATGGAGGAGGTAAGATGTGCTTTTCAATTATGTAACAATATGAATGTGACTCTCACGACACCAAATTTACATAATATTTCTGATATATTATATTTTATTTGAAACAGTTAGACATGTGCAATTTGCAGCGAAAGTTGGAGATATCTGTAAGAGCATCGGGGTTGTATGTCAATGTGTTTCCTCCCAGGATGCTAGGACACCTAGCGAAGGTACGTGGCCTGACAAAGGCTGGTTATGACTTACTCACTCCGTCGTTTAATTGGTATCGTCGTTGATTTTTAAATTCAATTTTAACTATTCATTTTATTTAAAATTTTTGCTCAAATATATAAAATTTTAAGTTGTGATTCAAATAACTCTAATGATAAATCAAATTATATTAAAATATATAAAATTTATCAAAATTGTTTGAATAAAATGAATGGTCAATGACGACATCAATTAAAAAAATGAAGGGAGTAAATGATAAAGTTACTTTATTCTATGACCGTGATTCATTTTCTACAGAACAATGTTGTTTTTTTCCCTTATGTCAGAGATGTTTCAGAACTCGTTACGGGTGTAAATAGGTGCAACTATTAATTTTTTTAACTAAAAAGGTTTGGAGGGTAAGTGATTATTTTTCACCCCTACAACTCGTAGCAACTGACATTTCCATGTGTCAGAAGCTCCTGCAGTCATTTTTGGTGTGGCATCTCACGTTCACACCTGGAGGGAGTTCGGTATCTAATTCATCCGTATGCATTATACCTTGTTTATTGTCTAGTTCAGCTTAAAATAGACTAAATAATTCAAACTTCAAATTTGCAGGACGAACACAGTTCCTTTCTTTTGATTTTATAAATTATAGGGAGCTTCTGCATTCCTTTCACCAGAATATATATACAAAACAAAGGGCTCCAAGGATAATTACTCTCTGTTTCTTAAAAAAAAAAAGATAATTACTCTCTCTGTTTTTAAATTGTTGGCAAATTGGCTTTTAATGTTATTTTTTATCAAGCATCCTATAAAAAAAGTTTAAATATCTAAAATTATAAATCATATTTCAAATAAGTTAAGTGGTAAAACAAATTATAATAAAAATAAGTTTGTTGGCAAAGCAATGTACGACGATTGCCTGAAAACTATGGAATAATTTGATGATGTCATTACAATTCCGGCATGGATCGGCTACCTTTAGCCAATTTACTGCAAGTCTTGCAGTACGGTGAATCTACTGTTCCATTTATCCAACGGCTTTTATGCTGCCCTAAGTTACTCCGTTCGGTTTTTTAATTGTTATTGCTGTTAATTTTTAATCTCAAATTTGACCATTCGTCTTATTCAAAAAATAAATTCAAATATATAAAATTATAAGTTTTGATTAAAATATCTTTAATAATAAACGAAATTATAATAAAATATATGATATTCATCAAACTTTTTTTAATATGACAAATAGTCAAGTTAAAATTAAAAGTCAACGACGACATCAATTAAAGAACGAGGGAGTACGTAGACTTCTGTAAGTTTAAGCGCCGTGTGACGATGCTCACAGCTTGAATTTTTAATTAACAATAATAATTTTATTAAATTTATAAAGATAAGCCTTCTTTAGAATAAAGAAAAAAAATCTATCTTTAGTGAATTTGAACCGGTCCTGCGAAATTCTTATGAACAGCAAAATAATATCTAGCATTAGCAAAGAAGACAAAAATATTTTTCAGTCAATGAGAAGGAAGTGTGATTATGTTTCAATGACTCACAAGGAGTTTGTTGTTCTTAAATTGTGGTCGCAGTTGATTTGTACATCATATTTACCATATGTTTTATTAAAATAATAAATATCATTAAAGTTCTTTCTGATATTACACATTTCACTAGTTTTTTTTATTAAGATGAATAGTTAAAGATAATGTTATAGTCAACAGTGATAATAATTTACTACCTCTGCCCCAAAATATAAGCACTTCTAGCTTTTGTAAGAGTCAAACTTCTTTAGCTTTGACCATTAATAATAAAAAAAATAATGATATTGTATATATATAGATTACGTTACTAGATTCTTAAAAAAATAAACTTTCGTAATATGTAATTATTTATGTTAGGAACTATTTAAATTTTTAGATATTATTAATCAAAGTTGATAAAATTGTCTTTGACAAAAAAAATGCTTATATTTTGAGACGGATGAAGTATAAGCAGAGAGAATAATTTTGTTCCAAGTTGATTGCTTGCTCTATTAAAATAAAAATTTATACATTAAAACGTTGCCTGGCGCAATGTCCAAGTTATTTTTTTTAACCTCTTCGATGTCTAAGTGCGTATGTGAGCTGTTCGTTTAGGTTTAGACTGAACCAAAAAGAGCAGGAGCAATACGATCATCAGATAGAAGAGGAACTGTGGATATCGTTTACTGCAACATGTGCAGTAAAAGGCCAAAGTCAGCTGACCCTTACAGTTCTTTAAAATTTGAGATATACCATCGTGTAAGTGTACACGACGATACCATATTTCGAAACCTGAACAATTGACTACACGATGCCCTACTCTGATTTTCTGACACGTAAGGAGTTCTCCTACATCGCCTCGCTGATTTTTTGTTCTTATCAGAGAAGATGCTCACACCAAATGTTAACTGTCAGTGTCCACAAGACCGACTCAACTTACAAATGGCGATGCTTGCGCCATAGATGAACATCCGACCATCGAAGAATTGTAATTTTGTGACACATTGCACTGTTCGGAGGAATAACTTGGGCACCGCCCTGGCAGTACGTCAAAAATATGACGATATAGTTTGGTGCAAGTCTTTTTCTGGCCCTTTTTTTCGCGTTGCGCACGGATTAAGTACATCGTACTCAGATGATAAGTGGCTAGATAACCTCGGCAAAGGTTAACAAAATTGACATCCTGAGCTCCCTTACTGCATCCTAGTATCCTACCCCGGCCTGCGTTGGCCATGGAGTCACTCGTCGTGTTGATGCTGCACCCCATGGACGAGTACTTGGAGGAGCTCGACCGCCGTTGCCGCCTCCTCCGCCTTTGGGAGTCGCTGCCAGACCGCCGCGACGACTTCCTCCGCGCCCACCCCAGGTCGATCCGCGTTGTGGTAACAGGCGCGACATCCGGCGCCGACGCAGCACTCATCGATGCCCTGCCCAGCCTCGAGATCATCGCTTCGTACTCCGTCGGGGTCGACAGCGTCGACCTAGCCAGGTGTCGCGAGCGTGGTATCCAGGTCACCAACACACCCGGCGTCTTAACTGACGACGTCGCCGACCTCGCCGTTGGCCTCGCCATCTCCGCGCTCCGCCGGATCCCGCAGGCTGACCGCTACGTTCGGGTTGGACAGTTGAAGGACAAGGGGTATTACCCTCTCACCACCAAGGTCAGTATCGCTTGCATTACTGTATTTGATCTTCTCGATAATTCACTAGTTAATTATCTGATGAGGCAAGCTTGATAGCATCGACGTATATTCACCGTTCAATTAAAGAAATAAACGTTGTCTATGATTTATATTCCAAACGTTCAACCATGTCATTGGTAAGCTTGAAACTCTCACGTGGTTGTGTTCCTATTTCCTAATCAAAACTGCAGTTCAGTGGCAAAAGGGTTGGCCTAATTGGGCTGGGCAGAATAGGGCTTGCTGTTGCCAAGCGAGTGAAAGCTTTTGACTGCCCGGTAAGCTACTTCCAGAAATGAGACCTAGCACATCCAAGCTACACCTACTACTCGTCCGTGGTGGAACTGGCCAGGAACAGCGACGTGCTCGTCGTGGCCTGCTCTCTGAACAGCGACGTGCTCGTCGTGAACATCGGGCGCGGCGCCCATGTCGACGAGCCCGAGCTCGTCTCGGCTCTCGCCGACGGCCGCCTCGGTGGCGCGGGACTCGACGTGTTCGCGGACGAGCCCAACGTGCCTGAGCCGCTGCTGGCGCTCGATAACGTCGTCCTGGCGCCACACATGGGGAGCGGGACGCACGAGACGCGCATCGCAATGGCGGACGTGGTGCTCGGCAACCTGGAGGCGCATGCGCTGAAACGGCCGCTGCTCACTCCCGTTGTTTGACCGCAGGACCGGGGATCACAACGGTGTCTTTCCTATTTCATAATATCTTCTGGTGGTTTTGTAACACTGGAGCACAAGATCTTGATGTACTAATAAGAATAGATGCTTTTTATTATGCCTCAAAAAGTATCTCATTTCCTAGCAATATATTCAGTAATACAGATTTCTTGGCGCAAATGACATAGAAGCAAGTAGATAAAACCATGAACATACCATGATTGTCCTGCTTCAACTTACTTACTCCGTCCCTAAAACAGGTCGTTAATGCGTCGGATTTTTGTCCCACAAAGCTTGAGGTTCTAGCAGGGCTAGAGTAGCTCTCTAGCTGAGGAACAAAAAATAAATGCCGCCCCGTACTCCTTGTGTCCCCATGCCTCCAGCTCGTCCTCTCCTTCCATCCGAACCAAAAATCTACACTCAGTCTCAGAAGGAAATTATAGAGGACCCGGGTCCTTCGGAAATCAAATAGGACCCGGTCTTCCGTAAGCCATGTATTTTTTTTTCTAATCTCAAAGAAAATTTTTAGTTAGTTCACAATCCCTAGCGTGGCTGTCTCCGTAACGCCGCCGTGCCGCCTCGATGTCAACGGGCAACGCATAATCAGTTTTACATAAAATTAATAAGTCTGTAAGAATCAGTTTTACTTAAAATTAAATATATATGTAGTGCTTGTACTAAGGATAAATTCCTTATTATTTTCTTTGCAATGGATAAATTTCTTATTAAGCATAAAAAACTTAAAATCCTATATTAGCCACTTAAAAGTTGTGATTTATTTATCAACCATCAATGTTAACTTTTTAAAAGACTAATTTGCCTTATTATTATTTTTTTCTAAGTTTCTTTATTGACCATCTTAGTGAATGTTGTCGAGTTTTAAGGATTATAAAATTTTGACAAGGAACAATTTTCACTTTTGAATAAATTAAAATTAAAATTTGATCTGAACTATTTTATTTTCTTTTAAGTTCATGGGACATAATGTGAATTTGTAAGAGAAAGTTAGTTTCAACAAAGTCAGTAATGAAAAAACATAGTCCCTCCGTCCTATCATTTTGGATTCAGCACTGGAATTAGGCAGTGTGTAAAAGGTACGATTTATTTAAAAATGAGGAGGAGACAGATAGAGATTGAGATACAGAAGTAATGAAAGGAAAGAAATTATATTGAAAAACGTGAATGATTTATATTCTATGAAAACTAAAGAACTCTATTGTGACTTATAATTTGAGTTGGACAGAATAGTTAAAATTGATATAAGAGCAAATAAGTTTTTTTTTTTTAAACCAAATTGATAGAAGTGGTGAATAAGAAAAAAAATAACATTGGTGGTTAATATAAAAATTAAAAAAATTTAGTAGCTAATAAAGAACTTTAAATTTTTTAATAGCTAATAAGTAATTTATCCTTAGGTCAAGCAATTCGTAGATATTCAGTTTTTTGGATTGTGTACAACTGATCCTGCATTGCTTTTCCGGTTACCATCGAGCGGCACGGCAGCGATACGGAAACCCCATGCGAGAGGATTGTGGGCCGGATTAGAAAATTGCTTTGAGATTAGGAAAAACACATGGCTTGCGGGAATACATATATATTTAATTTTATGTAAAACTGATTCTTACAGACTTATTAATTTTATGTAAAACTGATTATGCGTTGCCTTACCGGTTAACATCGAGCGCGGCATGGCGGTGTTACGGAGACAGCCACGCGAGAGATTGTGAGCTAACTAAAAATTTGCTTTGAGATTAGGAAAAAAAAAATACGTGGCTTACGGAAGACCGGGTCCTATTCGATTTCCGAAGGACCCGGGTCGTCTATAATTTCCTTCCCTCAGTCTCTCCCTCTATTCCCTGCGATGGCTAGCAGTGACCAGCTGGGCGGGGAGCTGCAAGATTGCCGTCGGATCTGCCTGAGCACATTTTCTTCTCCATTGGAAACAGAATCATATGCCTGAGCTAATCCTCCTTTCCCCCCCTCCTTTTTCCCCGCGATGGGCTGGCCGTGCTCTGCCCTCTCCATGGCTGCCTGTGCGGACCGTGGCTATTCCGGCCCACTAGCCGTCGGCACGCAGATCCTGCACTTCAAAGGCACCGGAGGGTTCTTGTCTGTTCTGAATACGTACTAGGAACAACAGAGTTCATAAGGAACAAATGCAATCTGACCGCAGGGGAGGGCATGTAAGAGGTAGCACGTCAATCTATGATTATTAGGGAACTCTAACAAAAAGGGTAAAGTGTCTGCATAAATACGGAGCAGAAGAGCACATAGTAAGGATGTTTACTCTTACATGGTTTTTAAGGTAGAAACAATGCCGTTTGATTATGCGCTTGAAGTTCCACAGAAATGGCTGATGGTTATCCAAGAAAATAGTGAAACCGATACATATCCATAGCATCCTCGTATATGCATTATCTCTTGCTTGAAGGCATAACTGCACGAATCGCTCTTTAATCTAGGCAGTTGCTCGCTTCAGGGAAGAAAGTCGAAATTCCAAAGAGAGCAGTCCAGTAACTTGTCAACCTTAAACCTACATAGCCAACCAATCAAGGTATGGAAAAGGAGCTGGCTGGTCCTGCGAAGTAATCAACTATAGATTAGAGACCACACTTGAAGTCACTACCTTTGAATCAAAAAGAACTACTAAGAAAACACTATTCTTGATTGTTGTCTGATCAAAAGATTTAAAGCTCAACTGACTTTTTTCAACCAACATGTAAAGATACAACCTGAAGACCAGTACTAAAGGAAAAACTAATATAATCAACATATTAGAGCTGTTTCTCATGTTTTTCGTTGCAGATTTCAGATTTTCTTATTTGGCCTTGGGTAGGGAGCAGATTATGGTGAAACGAGACTGTTGTACCATACATACATTTACCTTGGCTGGTGAAGGTACTTTTCCTCAAATCTGAGTAACTACAGTGTCAATGTGGCCTATGGCTTCTTCTGAGTGCATATTTCTCCCCCAATGAATATTTCTCCCCCAATGAATCAAAGCATCCTGTATTGTTTCCCATGCATCAAAATGAGAAAAAAATTAATCCCAAATCTGTCGGTCCATAAGCAACAAACAATGAATAAATAAAATGGAATATAATCAATCATTACTACCTCAATTGTAATGGCAAAACAATTTAACCTACATTCTTCTTCTACATATCCCAGATTGAAACATAGTGTTTCCTGTTCTCACGGATGTTTTGGTGTCAACTGACACAGTTTTATTGGCCACACGATCTGATATAAAAATAAGGAAAAACATTCAACTCTTATTTGCAAGGAAAAAAAATAATGTATATATATGACATGGAAACTATGAAAAATAGAAAAATTGTGCAGCATTAAGATATTGATAGAATTATGGTTGTATACAATAGTATCATGAAGTATAGCTCAGAAAAGGAAGTGAACTAAATCAAACCATCAAAAGAAATGAATCAAATTTAATTCATGTACCATGCCTAATTATGGTAGTATACAATAGTATCATGAAGTATAGCACAGAAAAAAAATAGGGATAACATATCAAGAAAAACTTCAAAAGGAGAACAGATTAGAGAAATCACAAGCAACGGCCTCTTAAAGTAGTCTAGACCACAATCCTCGGAAACAATTTAGCCTATTAGTATTAGATCAGAAACCACTAACTTAACGTGACTTCTTCTCTAGTCATTTAACCTATCTCATGTTCCACAACGAACTGTTAAAGTAATCTAGGCCACAATCTCGGCAACAGTTTAGACTATTAATATTTGACCCAAAACCAATAGCGCAACATGGCACACTGGCTTCTTTTCTACTCACTGAACTTAACTCATGTTCCACTTCGATAAATCAGCAGTATACTCTTCAACCCTTAGGCTAGCTGGAAGAGATCAGACATCCTTCATGGAGGACGAAACCCTAATCCGCCCAAAATCCATCCAATCCGAGAAAATCGCATCAATCAACCCGCACATGAACCCACTGGAGGCAAGAATCGCAGAGGCCAGCGGCGCGGAGCAAGGGCGCGCCGGGGCGCAGGCCACAGGCGGCACGCCGGGGTGCTGGGCCGCGCC